>OVAN01005821.1:0-22085 GCA_900406275.1 Anastatica hierochuntica | reverse complement strand
TGCTATCTTTGGGTACAGAACACACTGTTTTGAGGTCTATACTATGCAAAGAGTGGGATTGCAATGAGCCAACATGGAATCATTATGAAGTTGTAAACTGTCCAGAAAATAGATCTGACGTAGGAGTACTCCGAGGAGCATATCTCTTCAATCAAAGGGAATTAGACAACAAGGCCGATTGTTATGGAAAGCTTACTCATCAGAGCATCTTTACCAAGTGGATTCATCATAACGACAGCTCAGACCAGAAAGTTATGAATTTTACAAACTGGTCGCGTCTGTTTGTTCGTGATCTGGACGTATGCATGCTCCAAGGAGCATACAATTCCAACCAGAGGGATTCAAAGGGTGAATCAACGTGTTCTAGATTCTTAAGTCATCAAGGATCAACGTCAAATAAGTTTGGGGGAAAATTGAATTCCGAGCGGAAAGATATAGATCATACAAAACAGGTCATTCTGCGCTTGCCTGGTTTTCAGACTTCCAAGTTTGAAACACTTCAATCCCATGTATGGCGACCAGGTGAGTTCTCTAAGACTTTTTTTTATGTACTTAAAAATTATTTTATCATTGAATACACAGATATGAGCCCCTTGTCTTTGTCAAAAGAGTCGAATGCAGGTGTTAGCGAAGACGTGAAACGTGCAAGAAGGCTCTATAAGCGAGAGGAGGATGAGCGGTTTAAACCACCTGATTTGGACCAGGACAAGCATCAAGACGTCATCTACTTCAGGCGGATCAAAGAAGCACCATCTGGTTCAAACCTCAAGCCAAAACCGAATGACGAAGATTTGAGGGCAAATCCTTTTAAAGGAGGAGGAGGGAATGATGCAATATGGGCTAAACATGGAGTTGAATTTGAGCTAATGGGTATAATCCATGAGGTAATGGACAAAGAGAAGCATATGGATTCAAGACAAATCATGTTGGGCTTTAATATCCATGTAGATGATGTCTTTGGACAAGTTTTGGTCCACTCGAAGAAAGGCCCATCAAGCGAAAGTCTAATATGGTCGAATAATATATCAATTTAACGACAATTCAAAAATCTACAACCACGCGAAAGGGCCCACCGAGATATGAAATTTTTCGACTTATATTAATATTTCTTTGACATTATTTCTTAGATTTTGGGTTTTAATGGGTTTAGACTTAGGTTTAAATTTTAGGGTTTTAGTTTTCTATTTAAGGCTTTGTATTCTCAGACTTTGAGATTAATCGAATTTTCTATCAACTAAGAGCTTTCTCTTTTCAAGTTTTATTCTCTTTCTCAAAGTGAATCCCTTGTTCATCTTGAACAAAACAAATTGCTACAGAGTTAATTCTCTAAGAGCCAATCGATTCTGCTTCATTACATAGTTAATTCTCTAGAACTGAATCAATCTATCACTTTTGCTTCATCTTCCATCGAATTCTACTCTCCAAAATCGCAGATCTAAGCTTGAATTTCAGATTTAAAAAGTCTGTTTTCTTGTTCAGAGATCTTGGGTTGCATTACAAATGGTATTCCTTTTGTTTTGGCCTTTCTACGCACCCTTCACCTACGAGACACCTGAACCAGTCTTCAGTAAAATTAGTGTAACTCTTTGTTTACTGCTCCAAATGATGCGAGACCACATTGATCTAAAAGCTAATTCAATTCTCTATTTATGTCAAAAGTTCATCAAAATCAATTGAGGGCAAGACCTTCATCTCGGATGATAATTCTGATGCTCGGAAACTGTCCACAAACTGACTTTGCTCCAATTAACTCCAAAAAACTCCAAATATCATTGGTTGACCTTAAATGACTTGAAATACATAAAATAGAAAAAATACTTCAATTGTTGAGAATTCCATAAAAACACCAATAAAACATATTAAAATCTAAAGGGAAAATAGTAAAATTATGGTGTTATCAAATTTTATGATTTTGACAAATACTGAATAGCTAAATTAGTAAATCTTAACGTTATCGACGTTATTTTATAGTGTATAACGTCATTTTAACATGATCGACGTTATTTTAAAGTACATACTTAAATAAGTTTCTTTTCAGTGTCCAATTCACCTGTTACCAACGTTCATTAATAAACAGAGCATTTGAACACATATGGTGACTTTAAGTTTACAACGAAAAACTCAAAAGAAGGTAGATGAAAATGCTATAGTAAAACTTAGAAAATATACGTATGTGCAATAATTTAAAACATAGCGCCTCTAGGGTCCTAACATGTAAGCTAATAAGGACAAATGAAATATAAATAACCTACTTTCTTTTATGTCTTGAGGCAACATAACCATATTTGGGCTGCTCCTTGAGGTTCTCGGCAAAGAGTTGGCAATATCCCATGTTTCGCTCTTGCTTTATTGCGATGTTGAACATTGTGAGATATTGGTTGGGGTCAGTGGTTCTTCCGTACTTTGGTATCCTTACTTTCCCGAGGTGCGGGATGCGAACACGTGTTATTCGACTAGTGAATGGTACGTTATGTGACTCCCTAAGAATACGATCTATCTCTAGGGCTACGCTTATGGCCTAGTGGACATGAGAATTCATATCTTGCAGTCGTTGTTTCATAAGTTCGAATTCTCTATCTTTGTAAAGGTGTGCTGCCCCCCGTGGTTATCAAAAGTTGATATGGTTTGGTGAAGAGCGAGGAATTGGCCCAAAGTAGCATAGTAGCGAGCTTGCTATTTTGTTAATGGTCCATGTACGTGATGGGAGAGTTCTCCGTGTTGTGACTGAGTCGTTTGCGAAGTCGTTGTGTCTCCGAAGAGGTTTATCTGAAAATTCAATTGGAATCCCTCAAGAGATTCCCTCAGGGTGACTGTGCGACATTCGTTGGGAGCTCCTCGGTAGAACAAATGGAAAAACGTGATGGCTTCGAATCTTGTTTCATTGGTTTGTACCAATGCATCTACCGTGTTGATCAGCGTGGTCATAAGTGTTGTACCGTCGAATAGAGGTGAAGGCGTTATCCCCACGATCGATTCTTGTGGTGCTGCGTAACTCCCAACTTTATTGACTCTTGATTCAAGGGTCCGGTGTTGGGGAGCTGGTGGAGGTTGGGTTTCAGCAGGTGGATTGGGAGAACATGCGGTTTTTCCTTCGCCATTGCTTGAGACGTGCTCGGTTTTGTCAGGCTGGTTGCAGATGGAGGTGAAGGTATGCTGATGGTGATGGTTACGACTGGTGCACTGGTGGGGGTTGAGCTTGTGGCGTAGGGGCTAGAGCCCTTCACACAAATGCTTTTGCAGGATGGTGGTGGGCTCGTCAGACATTGTTGAAAAGTTTTTTGTTGAGAGAGTTCTCCTGAATCCCCCCCCCCCCAACGTCGACGCCAAATTTTGAAAGGTGAAATCTACGGAGTGCCTAGGTCAAATATCGAGGTGACACGTGAGTCGAAGAGTCTCACTATAATAAAAGCAGGTCGATAATGTTGTTGCAAGTGGTTACATGTCGAACAACAAACAAGTAAGTGTTTGCAGGGTAAATAATAATAGAGTTAATACTCTAACTTCTCTCAAAGATTGTCTCCCTATAAAATTCCTTGCTCTACTGCCTTCTGAAATTTTCTGCCTTGGCGTCGCTTTCAACTTCCCAGGTCCACTCGTCGGTGTGGTTGGGGGTCGACGAGACTCCCGTTGCGTGGTCAGTATGGCTCAGACTGTATCGTTCGTACTGTCGGTTTAGTAGGGTTGTAGCGTAATATTTGAGGTGCTAGACGAGTTTTTAGGCTTTAATCAGGCGGTTGACAGATTGTGACATCAGTAGTCTGTACGGTTGTCTCGCACGCTCCTCTTGCGACCTATTATACCTTCTGCTTTGCATTAGTTCGATCTCCATATGATAATGTCATCTTGTCGGGATAATTGAGATCAAGATCTAACGATTTGGACCTTGTTATCAGATCGGGCCTCGGGATGTGATCCCTTCGAAATTAAAGTGGGGAGAGTTTTCTTGTGAGAGATCTAATATTCTGAAGTGGGGGCGAACAAGTTGAAGGGTGTAAAACCCCACAATAACCATAAACCAAAACTCTTCTCAACTCAAAACTCAAATCGACAACCGAACCCATCCAAAATTTTGTACGGAATATGAATTTATAACAGAACCGAATGAATCCGAGAACCAACACCGGTTTTGTATTCGGTAGAATGTTCAGAAACCGAGAAAATCGAATTAACGAGCCAGTTGGGTTCGGGTTAATCCGAATTCCCAGCCGTTAGTGTAGAGTGTTGAAAATTACAGTCGCTGACAATTAACCAAGTGAGCCACTTGAGACAAAATTGAAAAGTTGAAGCTTTCGATTTTGTTTCTTTCATCTCGAGGAATCGACGATCTTCAAGAGCGTAGCAATTTCGAATCCTTGATCAAAGAGTTTGAAGAAGAAGATCGAGAGAATATGGATCCGGAGCAAACGTTTATTAGGGTTCAGGAGAGATTCTCGCAGATCTTAACGCCTAGGATTAGAGGTCTTTTAGAGTATACATACCTCTTCGTTGCCATCACTTTGTTCTGCATCCTCGTTGTTATGCACGCCAATTACGTTCAGCAGGTGCCCAATTTTTCGTTTAGGGTTAACTGATTGTGATTAAGGTAGTGTTTACTCTAAATTGCCTCTGATGTAGCAGTTCCCATTGAAACACTTTGATGTAGCAGTTCCCATTGAAACACTTTGCACGCGGTTGCGTTTGAATCCTTTGTTGTTGCCCTCTAACTAATTTCGATAATTTTTCTTTGCTTACAAAGCCTGGGTGTTCAAGTGAACTGACAGGAGTTAAGTTAGCTGAAGCAGAGCTTTTACAAATCAAGGTATGCAGTTGCTTCCTTAACTACCTCTACTTTGGAATTCTCTTTTCTGAGCTCAGTTTCTGATAAATAAAGTTTGTACTCGTCCTTACTTCTCTTTAACATCTGTTGCACCAACTTATTTACTGTGGTATAGATAACAAGCGCTGGGTTGTGGTCACGTAATCATGAAAGTACTGCTTCAGACGTTCCTCAAGTTAAAGCTGCAGCTGACAATTATGAAATCTCAAAGACTCATCAAGGTGATTGTTTATCTCAGGGATTAGGCTGTGGCTGAATTGAATTGGATAGACTGCATGTAGGTGCTAAATATCTTTGAAGTTTGCAGCGACTGATGCTGCCTTTTTTGCAATCATGCAGAAACCTCTACCATCAAAGAGAATGCAGATGATAAGGAAGAGCTCCGCAGTACTTTCTCCGTGTCTGCAAAAGAGACTGTCAGAGCAGCTATTTTGCGATTTCTCAAGAAGTTTTACAGGCGCATATCTTTCGTTTTACAACATGCAACACGGATCCTTAGAGGCGTTAGGAAAATATGGGTGAGTTGAAATGACATAGAATATGTTAGAATAATTACTTGCTGCCATCTCTTTATTTCATTTCCTTTTTTTCTGGCTCAATTTCTGACTTAGATATTGCTAATGCCTGCCACATATAGATGTGGTATCTCCTATGTGGGGTTCTGTTGCGTCCTTGTGGTATATCACTTATAAAACATGTTTCTAAGTGGTGTTCTTTTGATTGGAGAAATATGTTACTTTGGAAAATTTAAGTGGCATATGTCTCAATCGTTAAGTTGTGCAGATTTTCCGGCAGTTTCTCCCTTTATTTTGTAAGGAAATGAACTTAAGTCTAGCTACTAGATTTTTAGCTCTTCAAAGATTTTCGTGCCGGTCATCTGCTGGCTTACAGTCTTGATTACTTGTGTATTTACTAAAACAAATTATTTTGCTCTTCTGAATTTAATGCAGAACATCATTGGCATTCCATTAAATCTTGATGTGCCCAAATTGTTGCATGTTCTGTATATGGATAAGGTCAACTACTATGCAGGTAAAAGCCGCCCGTAGAATCTCTATTTTATATTTATATTGGTTTTCTTCTTCTTCTTCTTCATCTAAACAAAGCTATCTTCATGAAGATGATCAGTACACAGATGCAAATTTGAATCTGAAAACATAGATTTCTTACGAATTCCTGTTTTGTGATACGCAAATTACCAAATATAATCTCTGTTTATGGGTCTCTTCTTAATAACCTTTCTTCAATTTTTTCGTTTAAGAGGTTAAGTTGTTAGAAGAATACTGTCACACTGGTTCTTTTTGCTCTGCTGTAGAGGGAGATGTTTGTATGAACTATGTTTGAAATTGGTTTTTTATCTTTGGTTAGTTCAATGGCTTGAGAGAAAAACTGAGGAGTTTGAGCCAACATATCTATATACTATGGAGAAGGTAAATATTATTATCTGTCAAGAGTTTGATGCTGACAATGGAAGATGTTTGAGAATCTTATAAAGGAAGATGTTAAAATGAGGAATCCTTTAGTTTAATTGCTGGTTCAATCTTAAAATCGGTGTTGCTCTTGTTCCATATAGGGTTACTTTTTGCTGCCTGATGAAGCAAAGTCACGGCATAATATTCGCACTGCAAATGTCAGCATATCGGCACGACATCCCTGCTTTGGCAACAGGTTATGTTCATGTTATTATTGGCCCTCACTTTGGAAACATTTAAAGTAATTGGAAAGACTGTATGCCTGTATCCTGACGGTAAACTTCTCAAAATTAAATTACTTTTGTAGGTGGCAGCAACTTCTTATAAACAGAGTTGTAGGATATGATACTATTATAATGAATAGCTTACAGAACTCTGCTGGTCAAGGTAGGTATTAGCTGTCTGTCTGGTTGATAATGGCCATGCAAGTTCTTTTATTTGTCCTTGCTTTTTTTTTTAATCTTGTGTGCGACAGGTTTCCATCTTGAAGGTTAGGCTACCACTAAGCAGATGTTGTCTAATTATATTTTATTGTTATTTTAAACGAAGCTATCCTCCGGGAAATCTAGTCTGGTATTAGTGTGCAGGAATCAATGGGTCCATGCATGACTACGCAAACTGTAAAATAACCAATGTCGTTGTTGGTAGTTATTACATGATTTCTCAAATTGTATATGTCGGCTGCTCATGTTCCTTCGATTTTTTGTATCTATATGCTATAATGAAAGCTTATGTTTGACTGCCAACTTCAATCACTACAGGCTATCTATACAACTACCAGACACGAGAGTTTTACAATCTGAGTTACTCCCAAGAACTTCCTGAAGGCTCTGCCCAATTTGGAGGTATGCCATGTGTCTCTCGTGAGCAGCATATATTGGATTTTTTCCCGTACATCTCGCAACTTTATTGTGTATGAGCAATGAGCATCATATTAGTAGCTCTTGCAACCTTCTCTGAAGGTTAGTACATATAAGCATTTAGAAATATTATTATTCCTGGTTTATGCAGATTACTTGGTGACGAAATGTGGTGTACTTATGATGTCACTTTTTGTGTTTTTCACAACCACAATGTCTGTGTCATTCACGTTGCGAGAGACACAAACTCGCATGTTAAAGTTCACCGGTTTGTCTTTCTTCTTCTGCAATATCTGCTGATTTCCGATCTTAGCTTCTAAACAATCATCTTTGTTTCGGTATCAATTTGTTGCAGTGCAGCTTCAACACCATGCTCAGCATCGGTTACCAACGTTTCAGTTGATCTTTGTGCACGTGATTGAATCACTCGTCTTTGTACCGGTATGCATAAGCATTCTTGGTTTGTCCTTAAAATATTTGCCGAATCAAATGGAGTACATGAGTAAAGTTTTAGAGGATTCCCTTGACATCATAACTATTTGGAATTGCAGATTATGATTGGGATTCTCTTCTTCCTGTTTGAGTTTTATGACGATCAGCTATTGGCATTTATGGTTCTTGTTCTTGTCTGGCTATGCGAATTATTCACCCTGATAAGGTTAAGTCGCCTGTTATATGCACACTACTGAGGCCTCTTGCTAATGAAAAGTTTGTATCTTAGCTGTCAACGGAATAGTAACAAGGTCCTATATTCCAAATATTGCAGTGTCAGGACACCAATATCGATGAAGTTCTTCCCGCGTTTCTTCTTGCTGTACTTCTTGGTGTTCCACATTTATTTCTTCTCCTACGCATATGGTAAGAACTGAGATTTTAATATATATCTGTCACATATTTAGTGTAGTAGTTTCAGATACGCTCACTTTCGGCATAACTCTCAACAGGATTTTCTTATCTCGCCCTTATGACAACAGCTGGATTCATGCAGCACTTGATTCTATACTTCTGGAACCGTTTTGAGGTAAGCGTTTGGTTTCAACAACCAAAAGTTGGTAAAATGCAGAGAAGCCTGAGGCAGGAGTTTTGTTTTAACCTGAAAATTAAACACAAAATCTCAGGTACCGGCTCTTCAAAGATTCCTTCATAGTCGACAGACACACCTTCAGCAACACCCTGATTTCCACATCACTTCCTCCACAATTCTAGCATCAACACTTCATATCACAAGGCTGGACAGAAGAACGAGAAACCCATCTCCGTCTGGTTCAAACGACACAAACCCAACCCAAAACACAGACGCAAGATTTCCAGCAGCGGTTGGAGGAGTGGAGAATCCAGTGCGACATCAGGAGCAAGAAGGGAACACCATTCAGGCAGAGACTAACGCGCAAGCAGGGGCAATGAGCTCTTTCAGCTCGATGCTACTATGGATATTAGGGGGTGCTTCCTCAGAAGGAATAAACTCGTTTCTTTCGATGTTTAGGGATGTGAGAGATGAAGATGATGAAGCTCAAGTGTTTGAAGATGCTTCCCCTCAAAACCCTCACCATGCTCCTCTTTTAGTTGACTAAAGAAGTTTGTTTGCCGTGTGTTGTACTATTTCTCTCTTTCTTTTTTGTTCCTTTGTTAACTTGTATAGTTATTTTGCTTGAGAGACGAGCTTTTGGGATATTTAAAATGATGAACAGAAAATTGGTAAAAAGGGTTTGGTGAAGAACAAAAAATACTTTTTTTTTTCTGTCCGCAAACAGGGGCTGATTGTTTGATATTTTAAAAATTGTTACTGTTGAGTCTTAAAAAAATAATTTACTTTAGAAGTTTTGGCTTTTAAAATTGTGGCTGTGATTTTTAAAAATCTTAAAGTCATAAAATATAGACTTTAGAAAAAAGTAACGTAACATGAGAAAAATAATTGAAATATACTGAGAAAATTAAGAGAGATTTTTAAGGTTATTAAAGTTTTAAAGACTGTAATAAAATAAAAAGTCTTCATAGTCAATCCCCAATCAGCCCCTTAGTTTCATTAATATAAGCTGCATCATATTACAAAAGCTTTAAAAGTAAAGCCCAATAAGTAAAGATGAACACAATTTTCATAAATATAAGATAAAAAATGCTTGACACAAAAGCTTGATACGTAGTTTCTATGCACCATTATATATATGTCCATCATCTTGTTTGAGGCTATGACGTCATCCGAGAAACTTCCATAGCCAACGAGAACCCAGTAACTCCGCCGGATTTCGCAAAACTAAAGAAGATTCCCGTGAAGCTCTACCTTTTATGCAACCACTTGACTGGAGCCTTCCTTCGCCACTCCAATATCCGCATCTAGCTTCCATTCACAGAGCAAAACCAACTTAATCCCCCAATAAGAGAGACAAACCCCTAATCCAAATATATGAATCTTGGATTTAAATTGTCTTTACGACTAAAAAGGAAAGCCATTAATCGGAAGAAAGGAGGAAGAACTACAACAAATGAAACTAGCTATGAATCAAAGGAGAAGGAAAAAGAGAATGCTCAAATCTAAGGATATAAACATAAAGGAAGAACCGATTTGAGCTAACAAAACAAACAAACTAAGGAAAGATTAAAACCGAGCTAACTCGAAAATTTATTAGTCTGATAAAAATCGAGAACATACACAAATAGCATAGACACTGCTAGATTTGGATTAGAAAGATCACAACAAAAAGCATGTCTGATCACAGTAGATCAGAAGGAGAATTCGATTATAAAATCGGAAGGTGGAATCCGATCGGAAAGGGATCCGATGAATCAGAAGGCCAAAAAGCCATCATTCTTCGTCCACTAAAGGATTTGGAAGTGATCACACAGAGAAGGTGATGGGGAGAGTTTCTCTCTCTAGAGTTGAGAGAGAAACGTAAACAAAAGGTTTATGTGTTGAATAAAAAAAAACTTATTTATGATATTGATTCTTGATTATGCTTTGAAAAAACAATCTAATTTTTGCTCTATCCAGATGACCCAAAAAATTTTGCTTAATTGAGAAAAAAGAACCTATGAAGTAAAATTAGTCTTAAAACACTATAACAAAAACAAAGTTGTTCTTTTTAAGAAAAGAGTTTTCTTTTTTGAAGTATACATCATTCTTAACCTATCTATTTGGTTTGACGATTAGGAGTCAGGTCTATTTGGACTCTGATCTTTTAGAACAAATATTTTTGAGAGGCTTTCGTTCAGTAAAAAAATATGATAACCAACAAAGTGTTGGCCCAGTGGTAAAAGTCCCTCTATTAAAAGAGAAGGTCACGGGTTCGAGCTGTGTTGGGAGGGGTTGGCTTGCCAAAGGCGAGTATCTTACATGGTTTGGCTCCGCCCTGGGGGGATTAGAGGTCTACGGACTCTGAACCTCCTAGTTATAAAAAAAAATGATACAAGAAGCACCTTAAGTAAACAAGATACAATAGCAAAGATTCATAACATATGATAGAACTAGAACAAGCAAAGTTTTTGTGGACGTAGTCTTTCAGTAGCACTGGGTCGGGTACAGACACAAGAAATGGGAAACTACTAAGTTAAAATTTCTAGAAACAAGTACGACACATATACGATAATATACAGGAACAATTTTTTATACATATTAGTTCAAAAAATATTTTAAAATCATATGATGTAATTAAGAAAAACCTTTCGTTATATCTATATCTGTATCTATTTATATCTTCCTATATATTATTTGAAAGTATACTTTAATGAATTTTACCTATGTATCAACCATATGAGAAGTTTGAGAATTAATGTAATAATTTGATTGGTTGAAGCATTACTAATTTTGTTGAATATATTTTTATTTAATTCATCTTAAAAATAAATGTACAAACCATGAACCAAATTTAAGTATATAAAAGGAGTTATTCTATGCCTCTAAGTATAGCCACGTCAGCCTTTTAAACCTATAACCAGAAGATGCCACATCAGCATCTTTGAAGACAATTTCTTAGCCCTTATTCTTCCGCTCCCAAAGAAAAAAATCAAAGCTCGATGTAGTTTCAGGGTTCTCCTTTCATCTTCCCCTGTCTCTTCTCCTCCTTTAACGGAAAACAAAGAAACTTTAAATTCTCACATTCTAATTTACCTAAGTAGGACCACATAATTTATCTCGGAACTATATCTATGCACAACTTCAGTCGCTCTCAATCTTCAACGTCGAGATAATGTCTTCCTGTTATCAGGCTCATCGTCCCAGAAAACCGGAGCCTCGAATCTCTTGAGTTATCTCGGTTGGAAACTCGGGTCGGTGAGCTCGAGATAGATCTCAGAAAGACTGTGAGTTCGTTGTTCAAGGAAAAGAAGGCTTGGGAGGCGAAAGCCTCAGGGCTCAAGGCGAAGAAGGTTAATTAAGTAGTGGAATCGCGGGGGCCGTGTATGAGTCGAGGGTTGCTTTGTGTGTCGCCAATTGGCGTCAAGACTTGGTGTATCTTTAGTCTTGGTGCCAATTGGCGTCAAGACTTGGTTGATATTCAGTCTTGGCGCCAATTGGCATCAAGACTTGGTTGATCTTCAGTCTTGGCGGCAATTGGCTCCAAGACCACTTGGTCTTGGCGGCAATTGGCTCCAAGACCACTTGGTCTTGGCGCCAATTGGCGTCAAGACTTGGTTGATCTTCAGTCTTGGCGCCAATTGGCGCCAAGATCACCTGGTCTTGATGCCAATTGGCGTTAAGACTAGACTCGTTCGTAGTTCGGTCGTAGATTGGCGTTTAGATGTTTTCCTGAGATGATGCGGTTATTCGACGTTTGAATGTTTCTCCAAAACGATGCAATTATCCGATGTTTGCAGTGGTTTTGTATCGTTCTGAAGTTCGTATCTTGGGACCTTTCGGGAGTTATTCAGGATCCTCGTAACTTTAGCATTCCCGCATTTAGTTGCTCGTGGATGGCTTGACTTTTTTGAACGATCGTCTACGCGCCAATTGGCTTGTAGTCTAGATGATGGCAAGTCTAGTGGCGTTAAGTCTAGACGATGACGAGTTAAGACGAAGGTAAGTCTAGACGATGCTAAGTATAGATAATGATAAGTCTAGATAACGGTAAGTCTAGAAGACGTTAAGTCTTGACGACGATAAGTCTAGACAGCGGTAAGTCTAAAAGACGTTAAGTCTAGACGGCGGTGAGTCCAGACGTTGGTCGTGTTTCCGAGTAAGTCCGATTAGATATGTGATCTTGGACGTTGATTTCGAGATGGTCGTTTTTGACACCAACAATTTGTTATTTGATAATTTGTATGTACAATATACTTTTTCTCTGTAAAAATAAAAATTCACAACTTTTTGCTGAAAATTGACGATGAAAGAGAAAAATAATTAATTCAGTATGTGCTAAGATAGATTCTTGAGCAGCTCCATCAGTAAATGTATTTTTGTGTCGTCTCAAAAATGATTGTGCTCAGTTAAGGTAAAAATTTAGCTTTCAGACACGTTTTATCATGTTTTTTAGTAATTATTTTAGGGTAAGAGTTACATCGTATGAATAGTTACCAACCAAACTAATTATTTGATAAAACGGTTAAAAAAAGAAGTACAACTAAAATTCGGTGGTGTAACATTTAGCATTACTCTCACTCTTAATAACAGTATCATATATCACTTTCGAAGCCATAACTCAAACTTCCTTTCTAGCTCTAGATTTCTTTTGGTGATATACATTTTCTCAAAATAGTCATAGTACATACTACATATATATGTTTCAGTTATAAGGAACAAAGAATGGAAGAATTTGAGTTAGATATATATTTTTGTTTTGTAGAGCATAGGTTATCATAGTTTTATATTGATTTTATCAGTTACTAAATCCTTCCTTAGTATATTTGCATAACTACCAAACTTAATAAATTTATATTGAGATTATAGTAAACTTTTTAAACTTGTATCACACATGTTATTGTTTTTTAAATAAAATCTAAAAATATTTGAATAAACATTTATAAAAACAATACACTTTTTTTTATAAAATATGCATAAATATTTCTGCGCGTATGCACGAGTATCGATCTAGTCTTTATATTAATAGAGGAGACAGAGAGAGAAAATGAAAGGTAAATTGATGAGGTGTCAAACAAAGAGTGATTTAAGGGACAAATAAGCATTATTTAATTATGTGGCAAGACAAAATGAATTCGAAACAATTATAGGATGAAAAATATCATTTGAAATATTTTAAAATAGCAGCATTCACTATGTAGATATATAAAGAAATTAACTATATTTTATTAGATAATGTTGGTGAATACAATCTCAAGAATAGTCTTCAATAATTATATAATTTAATAACGACACCACTTTCACATATATTTTAATTTGAAGCAAACTAAAACGTGATTAATAAAATTACATTATAAGTTTGAACCTTATACAATATGTGACCACAATTAATAATTTAAGTTTTACATTACATTATAGTAACTATCTAAACATATTTCATACACAAAATCAAAAGTGGGTAAAATAACCGAATTAGAAGAACCGAACCGGCTCGAACCAATAAAATTGACATGTGATTCAAATCAAAATTTAAAAAGGCCAGTGGATCTTACACTCAAAAACCAAAAGAACTGGAATCGAACTCGTATTCAATCCGAAACAAGATATTAATTATATATCTAAAATCTTAATTATGTTTTCAACATAATGACAATATCCAAAATATGAAAAAAATATCAGAAATACCCATGAAAATATCCGGAAACATCTAAGAGTATAAAAATTACTCGAAATATTTGAGAAATCAGAAACACGTGAAGTAAATATCGGTTCTTCACCCAAATACATGGATTAAATTGAACGCGAACCGAACTATCAAAATATATGAATGTATAAGAAACTCCAAAACCAAAAAATCAAAAACCTAAATTTTCTGAATTGAACTCAAACCAAATACCCATTTTTCCACCCCTAAATATCATTTGGTCTATTAATATACATTTTCTTCATAACTTTTTGAAATTAACAAATATAAAATGCATATAACTTATAATACTATTGAAACACAACATTAATATAAATTTTTATCCTAGCAAAATTCATAATCTTGCGTTTGGCACGGGTCAAAGTCTAGTTAACCAAATTTATAAAGACGCGATACGTTAGACTCAATGTTATGTAAATGTTAACTCTTAGGCACATACCTTGATCGAGAACTTAAATAATTATGACGACTTTTTAATGTTTTTTTGTTAAACTTTTCGCATCCGTCAAATAAAATCTTATTAGAAGTTTTTTTTTGTCACAAAAAGGCTTTTCTATTACTCAAACAACTTGAGGTTATGCAGCAAGCCATACCGGAATAGAACAACCCACAAAAGAGAAAGTAGAAGACTGGAGTCTAGCTAACCTAGCTAAAAGGTCTGCTTTTGAGTTTGACAACTGTGGAACATAAGTCAACGTGAAAGACGAAAAGGCATTCTTCTCCCTCTCAAACTCTCGTAGCTCTGTCGCAAAAGCTGGTCAATCATCAGGCTTCGCAATCATATGAAGAACATCCATGCTGTCTGTGCCAAACTCCTGTACCTCCGAATGAACCGCCACGCTCTGCATCGCCCAAATCAGAGCCTCCAGCTCTGAGTGGAGAGAGGACATCCGCCGAGCTTGATTGCGAGAACCCAACAGAGTGCACTCTCCATTGACACCAACCAGAGCCTAGCCCATCCCACTATAAGTGTCTGACGCCTTCCAAGAACCATCAACCAAGCAGATGTTACGGAAACATAAGGTTTGCGTACTTGTATCCTGTGACTCTAGTGGGGCTGACACATCGTGAGCCGCCTCCCATGCCCGCCATTCAGAGATAGCCCGACTAAGAAGATCTGATGCCTCTCTTGTAATTCCTTAGAAGAGTTTCTTGTTACGCGCCTTCCATATAAACCATAGTATCCATGGGTAGGAGTCATGTTCTTCCCTGAGTTGGCTACCATCTCACCAAAAAAGATAAGCCAAATTGCTATAAACGCTGGACGTTGGGAAGGAGCCTGTTCATAACATCGAAGGAACTAGGGCCCACACCTGAATAGCTGAAGGACACTCAAAAAATGTATGACAAATAGATTCCTCAGGAGCTCCACAGCGTGGACAAAGGTCCACACAATTTACCCCTCGCTGCACCAATTTATGCGTCACTGCCAGATAACCAGACAACATTTGCCACATAAGATGGCGAATCTTGTGCGGAGCGTCGACCGTCCAAACGAAAATCTTCAAGGCATCAATACTCGGTTGTCCAGCGTCCAACTCCAACAACGATATTTCTCGCGCCACCTTGTATCCAGAGCGGACAATATACTGCCCAGATTTTGTGAACTGCCAGCAGAACTCATCCCTATGGAAAGATTGTGCAATAGGAAAACTCCTGATGATGGGAATATCTTCTGGCTCGACAAACTGTGCCAACTTCTGAAGATCCCATTGCTTCGAATCCCTATCAGTAAAATCACTGACAGCCATCAACGGATGTGCCACTGGGACGCGAGCTCTCGCTGGCCTAGCAGGACTCGTCGGGATCCAAGGATCGACCCACACGCTGGTAGTAAGTCCCGAGAAAATCTTCTTGCATAGGCCACGTAAGAGCAGAGGCTTGGAGGCGAGAATGCTCCACCAACCATAAGAAGGACTATCCGACTCAGGGGCTTTTAGCGGAGAGGAATACTTAAAATACCGGCCTCTGAGAATCCCAGCAAGAAGGGAATGCGGAAATCTAATGAGATGCCACAACTGCTTAGCCAAAAGAGCCAATTTAAACTCATGGAGGGTCCAAAATCCTAACCCCCCATCCTCCTTTGAAGCACATAACCTTTACCAAGTCGCCCAGTGAATACTCCTCCGAGGAGGATATGAACTCCACCAATATCTCACTATTGCACTCATAATTTGATCACATGTATCAAGGGGCAGGAGGAAACTTGACATAAAATAAGTCGGCAAGGCTAGGGCAACTGCTTTAATCATAACCTCCTTGCCACCCTTGGATAGCCACTTCGAAGACCTCATTTTCACTCGTCTCTACAAGCGATCTCAATGAAGACAAAGACCTTACATTTGGATCCACTCAAATCTTCCGGGATACCTAGGTAGCCCTCCTTCAGTCTGGATACCAAGAATAGTCTTCAAATCTTGCCTGACAGCATCCGAAATTTTCTTGCCAAACATGAGCGAAGATTTCTCCAGATTTACACATTGACCCGAAGCTTTCCCATACACGTCTAGAATCCTCATTATCTCCAAACATTTCTGGGGCTCCGCCTTACAGAAAAAGAGGTTGTCGTATGCGAACAGAAGGTGGGACACTGGAGGACTAGCTCACGCTACTCGCATTCCGGTTATGCGTCCTTGCCACTCCGCCTCTCTTAGAAGACCAATGAGCACTTCCGTACACATTATGAAGATAAAAAAAGACAAAGGATCTCCTTGTCGCAATCCTCGCGCAGGCGTAATATGGTCCCGCGGTTGGCCATTGATCAAAACCCGATAAGAAACCGACCGTACACATTGCATGATCCATCCTATCCATTTCTCTGCGAACCCCATCTTACGCATCACTGCCTCAGCAAAGTCCCATTTCACTCGATCATAGGCTTTGCTCATGTCTGATTTAATGGCCATGCGATTGTGTATCCCTGCAGGGTTCGTACGAAGGCCATGAAACATCTCTTGTGCTACCAAGATATTATCAGTAATCAATCTCCCAGCGATGAAGGCCGACTGGGTCTCCGAGATGATATGAGGCAAAAACCGCTTCAGTCGTTGACAAAGTAGTTTAGAAACTATCTTGTATGCCACATTACAGAGACTTATAGGGCGAAACTCCTTCATCTCAAGGGGTATATCCTTTTTAGGTATAAGACAAATGTTCGTCTCATTCATACCAGGCACAATGGTGCCCTCCGCTAAGAATCTGTTGACCATAAGGATCATGTCGTGTTTCACTGTGGCCCAAAAATGTTGATAGAAAAACGCTGTCATCCCGTCCGACCCCGGGGCTTTCTCTGGATGCATAACAAACAGCGCTTTTCGTACTTTCTCTGCTGTTACGGTCTCGTGAGCTCCTCATTCATTGCCGCAATGATCTTGGTTGGAATGACATCCGAGACTTCTTCAATAGCTAGATGTCTAGATGTCTGAAACAAATCACGAAAGTACCTTGTGGCAATGGCCACAATTCCCTCCTCCTGTTCGATCACCTCTCCTCCCTCATTCTTCAAGCGAACAATCCTATTATGCAATCGGCGTTGTTTTGTAGTCGCATGAAAATAACTCGTATTTCGGTCCCCTTCCCTGAGCCACAAAGCCTGACTCTTTTGCCTCCAGAAAATTTCCTCGTTCTTCAGAGCATTATGAAGCTCTACAGTAGCGGTCGCAATCTCCGCAAATTCAGTGGCCTCGCAAGGATGTTAGCAAGAATTGGTTATGGTCAAAGCCCCACATCCTAAGGTCATGCACCTCGAATGCATGAACCGCTCCTTCCATTCCGCATTACCTAGAGCTCGGTCTAGGCGGCATCGCACACGAGTGCGATTATTCCCTCTATTTCCCACCCAGGACATATGGTTCCCAGTGTAAGGAAATTCCAGCATTCCATAGTCTTGTATCATTTGATGAAAAGGAAGGAAGGAAGGAAGATTCGGGCCGAATTCTGCCTCCTTATTTCTCATCGTTGCTAATAATCTCATTAAAATCACCAATCATGAACCAAGATCCATTGCGGGCAAGTGAAATATTAGCCAAGTTATCCCAAACTAATTGGCAGCGATCTTAGACCTGGTCTCCGTAAACAAAAGTTATGAAAACTTTTATACCATCAAAAGTAGCTTCAACATCCAACATACGGTTGTCCTAAAATAAAATAGAAACATCAAAATAATTCATAAAAAATAAAGCTAATCCACCACTCAAGCCAATGGGCTCAACGGTTTCAAGATGATCATATCCTAACTTCGTTTGCTGATCAACAAGCACCTCCCTTATATTCTTTGTCTCCGATAGGAATATTAAACCAGGACGATGCTTTTTTATATCTCCTCCAGGCGTCGAACTGTCAGGTCATTCCCAATCCCCCGACAGTTCCAACCCAGAATCCTCATTTACGATTACTGGGTGGGTTCAGGGACTCCACCAGACCTTTTATTTTTCAAGATGAGCTTCTTCGCCGTTTAGTCTTACTACTCCTACTCGACGGAAACATGCTATGAGAGATGCGTTTGTTCCTAGAACTTGACCCAGCTATGGCGTGGTCTCTTTTCCTGGGAGATCCCCGACGGAGGATCTGTTCTTTCTTACCATGGAATGCTAACAGAGCTTTATTATGATACCGCCCCGGAGAATTATTACGTTTGTGTTTCTTCAAGACCTTTCCCTCACTCTGCTCTTCATTCTCACTAACCGCTGGTGCTTCTTGCTTGTCACGAGAAACCACAATTGAGGAAGTAGAGGTCTGTTTTGAACCACTGCCAAGCACTTTTATCTTGTCTTTTTCTGCTTGAATCCAGTCCTCACCTAATAAATCATCATCAACATTAACAGTATCATTACCCACCAAAGTTGCCCTGTCCTTCACTCTGTACTTTGCTTGTGAACCTGTCCCCACTGAACCAGAATGTTGTAAGAGATCAGGAGCAGTTGGACGGACCACAGAGCTAGTAACATCGGCTTTACGAGCCGAGCTCGAAGCGCCCGAGATCAAAGGATCTTCGTGAGGCACCAAGTCACGTGAGTAAATCCTCCCTGTTTTGACATATGCCCACCGCTGTCCAACACCTCGATTCTCCACAACATCTCTCTCTCTTTTTTGATGAGGATCCCTACTCCACGGTTGATTATCATAATTCCTGCCCATCTTCCTCATCCGCGAGGGATTATCGTATCTCCTTGAATCCAATGAGCTTTTTCCAGTGTTAGCTCCCTGCCAGCGGTGATCAGTACTATCGTAGCGACGTGTATCAGGGTGCAAGTCATGATCCAAGTGCCTTGAACCTGACTGCCTCTGACCATGACTGTGGCTGTACCCATTCCTTTCCCCATATGGCTCAGCGGAATTCTCAAAGTGACGTTTTTGACCTCTCTACTCCGATCTTGCAATAGACCCAGCAGATTGTAACAGCAAAACCCTCTGATCTTGCAACTGTTCTCTACTCAAGGGAGCAGATTCTCCCTCCAATCTTGGCTAGAGCCGTGAGAATACACCAGATTTGACCATTGAAGGAACAACACGCACCACCCCACTTGTTGTTGGTTCCTTTAAATCACATTGAGGCTTCTCATGTGACATAAGACCACACTGAGAGCAGAACTTGAACAACCTGTCATATTGAACCTTCACAGTCACCGTCTACCCTTTTTCGTTCATCAATTTCCTGGAAAACTTCAATGGCCTTCTGCTATCAAGCGTAACTCGTAGCCGCGCATCAACTTCATTCACTTAATGAACAAACCCGATCTTGGCTCCAATGGTAGACATAGTTTCTTTAGACCAAAACTAAATTGGAATCCCTGTAAGCTAAATCTAGAACGTAATCTCCCACGGATACTCATCATGAACCACCGGCTTCCACGTGACCAGGTTGAACATCCAATAATTATAGTGATAAGGTCCATGCTTCAAAACAGAGTTCAAGTCGTCCTCGGAGTCAAAATTGAAAATGAAACAGTCATTTCCAAGATTGTTGACTGTGATTTTTCCTTCCATTCCCCATTGTTGGGGCATGTAAGCTAAGAGCTTATCCACATTTTGCTTCTTTGGATTAAGAACCCGACCAATGAGAGTTAATCCGTACTCTTGAACCAACTTCGTCGTGTCTTGAGGCGGGATTAAGATTGGTTCGTCATCATCCTCATAGACCATGGGTCTCTTTCCTCTGCTCTTCTCCACCACAACAACACAGAAAACACAACAAGTCCACAACACTGCCCATATTGCGACAGAGAAATCGAAACAGGGGACAAGCAAAACCTCAGCCGCAAAAGAGCAAACCTCCGTAATAGAAATCTTCAAAGGAAGATTTCCTAAATCAAAGAGAAACACAGTAACGGCGATGGTCCCAACAATGCCCAGACTCGATTCTTCGACGGAAGAAACATAGACTGTGTCAACACAACCTTAACTCTCTCGTGAGAGCCTTCGGAGAACCCAGGCTGCGTTGATCCCAGAGAGCCGAAGAAACCACCTCCTCCTTGCGCCGCCACGCCCTAAACCCTAATCGCCGCCGCGTTTGGATGTCTTGGTCAATCCTTGAATTAACTCAACTTAATCTTATTAGAAGTTAAAAAAAATACACCAAATATGGTATAATAATTACTAATACCTTCTCAAAGTTCATATGGTGTCTCACCATGACTTTTGCGGTAAGTTACGCTTCCCCCACATTTTAAAGGCAACTTCGAATAATGCAACTTTTACATTTGCATAAGAGTTCAAAATCTTTTATTTTGTAACTCCGTGGTATATGTACAAAATTAATATAACACGAATTTTGTACGAATCCAAGTTTTGCAGGAACAAAATTATACTCGAATTTTGCACGGAATAAAATATGTCAAAATTATAGTTGTAATACCCGGCCCAAAGGGGGCCTAAACCCAACCCACCTAACCTAGACCCAGACCCAAACCTATACCCACCCGAAAACCCACCCGAAACCTAACCTAAACCCTAACTCTTTTTCTCTTTCTCTCACTCGACGCAAAAAGAAAAAAAAGAGAGAGAGGGAGGTGAAGAGATGGAGACCGTGAGAGAGAAGAGAGAGGGAGGCCTTACCGTCGTTGGAGGAGGCAAGGAAGAGGCGGCGATGGAGTCCGGTGGTGTCGGGGATGGTGGAGAAGGTGTTGGCGTGGAGGAGAAGCGACACCATGGGGGAGGTGGAGGCGATCCGAGAATCGGGAAGCCTCGAAGGAGTGGTTCCGGTGGAGGAAGAAGGCGGAGAAGGAGGAGAGTTGGAGGAGGAGGCGTCGGAGAGCGTAGTGACGCTGGAAACGACTCCGGGAAGTCCAAGAGCCACGGAGTTGGAGCGTGGTGATGGATCCGAGGAGTTTCGGCGGCGGATCGTGGGGTTTGGGGCGTCGGGGACGGTCGTGGAGGCTCGGGGAGTGCTCGCGGTGGTTGGAGGAGACGCCATGGTGGTCGGAGAAGCGGAAACAGCGACGGTGGTGGTGGAGAACCGTGAAGCCGTGGGAGATGGTGGGAGAAACGGCGTGATCGCGGGCTCCGGTGGCGGCGTGAAGGTGATCGGAGACTTCGGTGGTGTCGCGGAGGCTCCGGAGGTGTCGTCGGGCGGTGGAGAGGCCGTGAACGTTGCCGGAGGTGGTGGTGAGGCTACGGTGGAGGCGAAAACCCTAGGTGGAGAGTGTTACTTGCGACGCAAGGCGGAGGAGGTTGAGAAACCTAGGGTTTCTGGGTTTCTTGGAGAAGAAGAAATCCCAGTGAACCGAACCGAAAATCAAACCGGAGGAGGAAATCAGACTAGGGAATTAACCGAAATCCTGGACCAAATCGGAACCCAGCTAAACCGAACCGGAGAAGCTAACCAGACCACAGATGCAACTGAACCAGGGAACCAGACCGAAGCAGCTAAACCAGAAGATCGAGTCGCAATACTCTGCGGACCTTCCTTGCATCAATGTTGGGAAGCAAAAGCGGAAGATTCCCGAAAGCGGTCCAGAGATGAACCGGAAGAAGCAGATGAGCTGCTCAGAGCCGCGAAGCGGGCGGTTGCTTCAAGTGCGGTGAAGCCGCCCACATGGAGAGCGAGTGGACGAGCCGAACCTTCAGGAACCGGTGATGGTGTAGTAGACCGGGACCCGGTGGATGCAGTTCCGGAGAGGAGGCGGGTATGAATTTCGGTTCGTAGAGACTGGCCGGAGGGTGTAGGGCCATCTCGCATCGGGAAGGAGGTGATGGGATTGCTGGGCCGAGCCGGAGACCCATCAGAGGA
>OVAN01005820.1:0-22693 GCA_900406275.1 Anastatica hierochuntica | reverse complement strand
CAATATGTGATTTGAATATGTTATTCACATATATCTGGAATGGAGCACCGGAATCATGCCACGATACAGTTGTTCTCGCAATGGCACAACAAAACGATTCTGATTTTCCTTTGCCTCCAGCAGACAAATATTATCTTGTTGATTCTGGCTACCCAAACAAACAAGGATTTCTGGCTCCCTACAGATCTTCGCGAAACAGAGTTGTGAGATATCATATGTCACAATTCAACTCTGGTCCAGCTCCTAGGAACAAACATGAACTGTTTAATCGATATCATGCGTCTCTACGATCTGTTATCGAGAGGACTTTTAGAGTTTGGAAGAAGAAATGGAGAATTCTTTCTGATTTTCCAAGATACAGTCTACACGTGCAGAAGAGAGTGGTAATGGCTACAATGGGATTACATAATTTTATAAAAATTTCAAACTTCTCCGACGCAGATTTTGCATGTATAATGAAAGAACCAGAAATAAATAACAAGGATACTGAACCTGAATTAGGTGAAATGGAAGAAGCTGATGTAGCCGATAGAGAACATATGGCCCAATTAAGAGATAATATTGCAAATATGTTATGGCAAAATCGTTAGTATTTTTTTATATTGTATTGTATTTAATTTTCCTGTTATTTAATATTTTACTTGAATAAATTTTTTTTTATTTTAGATTATTTATTTTGTGATCTTCTTTTAGTAAAACAATATAAGCATTTTATTTTATTTAATTACATTAACTGTATAAATGTATTTATTTTTATATTATTTACGATCCGCACTGTAAGTTTTTTCACCAATCAACGCACTTATTCCGCACCGCAAATTTTTTTTTCACCAATCAAACATTATTCCGTACCGCTTTTTATACAGAAATCGCACTTGTTCCGCATTCCGCACGTACCGCAGTTGAACCGCACCGCAAGTTAAATCCGATTTTCCCGTATTGTTAAAACCGCGGTCACCAATCGGACCCTGATTAGATTGCTCAGAGTACATATTCCTCACCCTGAAACCGAATCATCTTGTTTTCTGTAGTGGAAGACGAATCTAAGAAACTTTTTTCCTATCTCCTTTGATTGGAGAAAGATATGAAAAAGTGCAAGAAACTGGGTAGGTTTCACAGGTGTGGGAATCAAATTTTTACCCGACAATGGCTGCTTTTGCTTTTCTTTTTTCCATCAAATTTTTCAATCTTTGCTCTGTTTATGAGTTGTAATATTCCACCTTTGAGATTTTTTTCGTCTCTCTCTCTTACTCTCTGATTGTGCAGATATTGTCCTATATATTCTGATACTCAGTGGTTAACTTGCTGATCATCTCCAAACAATATCGAAAGAAATCCGCCATGAGATACTCTCGAGATTTGTTGCTCATCATCATCATCTTCTTCATCGCCTTCGCTTTAGCTGAAGAACTTCATTGTTGCTCAGACAAAACCGTCTCCGCGGTTCACAAAGGTAATTAGTTGCCTCTATGTTTTGCTTTTCTAAGAACAACAAAAGCTATACATACAATTTTTAACTGAACCTTTTTTTTTGTTGCAGAGAAACCAATCGTCAGAGTAAGTATAAGCAAGAGAGCTCATGGAATTTCACAGGTCAGCAGAGCCAAAGGTCAAGGTGTTTATGGAGGTGGATCCATTGTAAGACCTAGTGGAAAGAAGAACGACGCCACGGCGGCCTCCATCACCAAATCTGCTTCACTTGCACTACTTCATGTAGCAATCGCAACTCTAGTTCACATTTTCTTGTGCTAAAATGTAAAATCTCAGTACACTAGACTATCAGACAAGGGTTTCTACACGATGCAAACGAGTTTTTCTTAACTCACACGGATGCTTCAGTCTCGCAAAGTAACCAAAATCGGTATATAATACTTTCCAACATAACCTATATAACTCACGAGAGTGAGCCTAGAGAAGCCAAGAGGTATTTTCTACCAGATTGACATACCTCGGACCGGGTTTTGCTTACCGGGTTTCCAAAGTAAGAACTCAAGCGGATGCATAAGCGCTTAGCAGGACTCTCATAACCTGAATGAATACAGAAGCCAACAAGTATAAAAATCTTACCTTCAAACCTTGCTTTTATACATCAAAAAGGATAACCGATGAAATCAACACACACACACACACAATGTTTTTTTTTTCAAATCTTCAATACATTTAGGTAAACAAACACAATACAGAGCAACTTATTGAGTACAACAGTTTTCAAGGAACAATATACATCAAGCGGAGTAGTAGAGAGGGCGCCTAGCTTCATCGAAATACTCCTCTTGGTTCTGAAACACAATCACGTAAATGGCGTAGATTATCCCCGGGACATAGCCTAATATAGTCAGTACCAAGCAAATTAAGAACTCCACCTGCATACAAAACCATAGTTGCAAAATTCATTTTTCTTCCAGTGAAACATCGATCCAATCCGAACACGTAATGCGATTCATATCAGCGATTTTAAGCAAGAACAAAAATTCAAACTTCTTCACCTCTTACCACACATTCACTGAAAATTTTCGAACAAGCCAAAACCTATTTTCTAAAAATTGATCCAATACTGACAAGTAATGCGATTCATATCAGTGATTTTAAGCAAGAACAAGATTCAAACTTCTTCACTGTTACCACTAGTCATCTGATAATCAGAGAGTTTTATCAAATTTGCCGAACAAGCTAAACCTAATTTTACCGGAGATTTCTCGAGAGATCGCGACACAGATTGATTCATTCAAGCAGCATATTTCGGGAACATTGAGAAATTTCTACATCGTCACAAGTACTAAATCACATAGTCTCTATGTAAATAAACAGATCTGTTTCTGAGGAATTCGAGAGAGAAGACAGAGAACTTACAGTGCAACAGCCATGCCTGAGGCAAACTCCGAGAGGAGGAAGAAGGATGGCGATTAAGATCTCGCACAATATTTCACACTTGCTCGGCATCTTTTGCGGTAGAAGAAGACTTGAGATGAGATTTGATCTTTATAATGAACAGTTGCTGCCGGCACAGAGATTCAGTGAAGAACACGTTTTAATTTATTTTCTTTTGGTGATACGAAGTCAATTAAGAGATCTTTACCGTTCATTTTTATTAGATATTTTAGATCGTACGGCTTAGGGATATGTCTCGTGAATTGCTTTACCTTACTCCCACTCCTTAATTTTTCATCTCAACGTGGATTAGAGAACACCAAGGGTATTGTGGTGCAACTTCACACACCTGTCTCTCCCAGCCGCGGTGAAGTTCTAGGCCCATGGTTGGGGCCGGACATTTGGACTCTTTTTCGGGTTCGGATTGAGTTTGGTTTGAGTCCGGATTCTGGTCTCCAACTTATAGGATCCATTCGGTTTTTGAAAAGTTATGATCGGATTCGATTCGATTTTTTTGGGTTTTGTTAGGATTTTTTAGTAAACTTATTAAAATCCGAATACATCTGATACTTTTTCGGGTTAACGTTTTCCGCTTTTTTCCAAAATATTAGGATTTTTCGGGTTATTTCGAGCTTACGGGTTTTTTGGGTTCAGGTTCGGTTGAGGTTTTCGGATGTTTCGGTTTTTGGGCTTCGAGTTCATATTCGGTTCAGGTTTTTTGATTTTTTTTGTATCCATTCGGATTTAAATGGGGTTCGCGTTTTATCCGATACCCGAAATATCGACAAAGAGAAGTCGATCGAATATTTTTAAATGTTAGTTCGTGTTTGGATTCAAATTTTTTGAATCAGGTTTGATTCAAATTTTTAGCTTCAAGTAAAATGTCTAGCTATAAAGAGGTCCAACCCAGAACTTTAAAGTCCGGGTTTAGTTAAATGACCAAGACACACGTCCGAAAAAATACGAATTTCAAAAGAGTTTAATATTATGGAAACCAGGTGTACTAACTAAAAAATACAAGCAACATTAACAATCTAACCACATGTTTCTATGGAAGTCTATTCGGTCCAGTGGTTGATCAAGAGTTAATAAATGTTTCTATACCAGGAGATCATGGGATCGATTCCCCGAAAATGCGCACTTTATTGCAGATTAATGGAGGCATCCTTATAGGAAGTCTTCAGTGTAGTGCAAACTGGCGACGTATTGTCTTGTAGTAATATTTCAGATGATTAAAAAAACCACATGTTTCATTTTTGGACTTTTTTTTCCAAATACCCTTTTCCATCTAAAATTTACTTGTATATAGGAATTAAACTTTACATAGTTGGATTACCAATGCCAATAAAAAAATGAGTTGAAACTTGAAATTCTGATGCTCACCAAAAGAAAAGACTACAAAATCAGTCAAAAGAGAATTTTTAGCTTCCACCAAAGGAGGGGTTTGCTCTTTTCTCATCAAAGACTGATTGAAGCCATAAAGAACTCCCAAATACACTTTAAAGATCATCTTTTTTTTTTGTTCTAACTTGGTTTAGGGATTATTTTGTAATCACTTCTTAATATTTTAAGTTTTTTACATCTAAAGTTTAAATTGAAAAATCTATGTCAAGAATTATGATATTTAATCTTAAATATTTTTTCCTGAAAAACATAATTGTATGATTGAAACAAAACAAAAGTGTAATAAAAATTCAATAATAATTATCCAAGAACTTTTAAAATCAAATATAACATAACATAACTAGTTAAATAAAAAATATACTATTTTGTAAGTGGTTTACCTGAAAAAAGAAAGAGTTATGGGTGAACGAAATGGTGACGAAGCTGGTGAACTTGTGATGGGATAAATAAACCAAAAAGCAAATTCAGCTCAAGTGAGACTTCTTACCTCACTCGCTGCTCACAACTCTACGTGGACATGAGTATGCCCATGGCCATATTTAGAGGAATGCAATATGAGTATTTGCTCAAGGCTAATTATTTTTTTACAACATTTTCTTTGATATTTAAGAGACAAAATTTTCTTTTTAAAAAACTGAAAAAGTTAGAAAAATCAAAATTTGGATAGAAACTATCATGTAGTAGTTATATATTTGTTGAGTTTATGGTCTATGATTTATTGGGTAGAGAGTCCTAAATATATAATGAGCCGCATGTGAGTATGCTTATCGCGAAATGTTTTTAGTAGTGATTTTTTTCTTCTTACAATTTTATCGTTATATTATATATGATGATTTGCTTCTTTTTTTTTCTTTTATTATTCTTGGATAAGTGTTTGAGGATTTTTTTTGTTATGTGATCTTGAGGTCGATATATCAAGAGATAAGTGTGGTGGAGAGAAAAAAAAAAGCATTTCCTTTTTGATATAGTGAGAATCACTATTTTGTCTAACATTTGCACAAAATTTACAAGTCTCTATTTATAAGGCCAAAAATGTCACTGACCATAAGATATAATTCTAGTAAATTTTTTATTTCTCGTGTGTGAAAAATTAATGAAGTTTATAAATAAGATATTTGCAGTTAGAGTCAACTTTACCTTTCTCGTTTCTACATCGCCATTCTTAATCATCGAACGAGACAATCCACATTTCTCGTGATTTGAATAATGATAGGCCAGATGTTACGTCGATTCTTCTCTTCTGCTTTTACATGAGAATGGTTTAAGATAGTAGATGTAAAAATTTCAAATGTTACTCATGTTTTTGTTTGAATACATAATCAATTCTGCTAAAGTGCTCAATGTTACATTATTCTACAAGCTCTTTAGTCTAGTGGTTAAGAATAAAACATATGATTTGGTGTTGAACATGAGTAAGAAAATGGAGCTCAAAGGAATTTTGGAGACATGTACACTCTCAACATCGTAGTGAACAGTTTTTTCCCAGCAGTGAGACTAGATTTACCGAATCTGTTTTTGGGAAGATTTTAAAAGTTAATTATGAACATGACATAAGAACATACAACACAATGATTTAGGGTCTTCTCTTTAATGGCTCGTTGTTGGAAGCTAAGAATATGTTTATGAAGATTAAAGAAGATAAACCAATGCCAAACAAATGGACATACAATGCACTAGTCAGAGGACATCTCGAAGCTCGTGATTTCACCATAGCGGCACAACTAATCGAAGAAATGACGAGTCATGGATTTCCTGCACTTGATGAGATGATTAGGATTATTCCAATCAAGTAGTAAATGATCCTTGAGTGAGGTTAGCATCGAAAGGATTGTAGATAGAATCTTGGGGAGCAAGTGACTAATTGTTAATGCCCACAAAGTTTTATTTCTTTGTGTTTTGAAACATGTTTCTGTTTGACTTTTAAGACTGCCTTTTTTTCCTTATGTTTTCTAATCTTGAAAAGGTATGGACTTTTCTCTTTTATGGGCCGGAGAAAGACTTATTGTTTTGAATCATCAGTATAAAGGAAATTTTCAAAACTTGGCTTTCCTTTTAATTGAAACAGAAGTAAATGATACAAATTGACCTCCAAAATTTGAAGTTAGATTAGATCCTTTCATGACAAACATATAAAAGAATTAGGTGAAAAATGCACATACAAGGGAAAGAAAGACGAAAGTTGAACCGAAAAAGAGTTATGGCTTGATAGCATCAGATTTCAGTCTTTGCTACGATCAGCTACACAACCTAGAAAAGCTGTGAGAGAAATAGTTTTTATCTTTTCGTTTTGCCGTTGAACCATGCCAAATCATCTCAGCCAACGTGGACGAGCATCCCCAATGGCCAAATAAGGTGTAGGACTAGTAAACGGGACTGTTATGTGGGGTGCAAAATCCCAGAGTTGGTGGTTTAACACATGAGATGAACCGGATCGTCGGGTGAGGACATGCACAAGGCCGCGGAGAGCCAGCCCCAGAGTCATCTCAGCCCAATAAACTTTTTTCTAGAGACCCCAGACCAAGATGAGGATGTACTTAATCCTCACTGAGTTTGAATTTTCTTTTTAGTTTTGTTAGTGTAGGGTTAAACCTGATCAGTGTTAAATTATATGCCTTAGCATGAATATGTTGTTGTATTATGTATTCCTATATTATATGCCTAGAGTGTGAATATGTGTGTGGTCGCTCCGTCAAGATAGATAAATATTTTTTTGACTAAGAACTAGAACCATGATTTTCAAGAATTAAGGTAAGCAAACTTGATTTAGAATTGTGTTAGAAATGTAACATAGTGAATTGGTGGACGTGTTCCCTGTTGCATGGTCATACATCAAGTTTAGTGGTGTTATGTGCCATGGTTGTGGGATTGGCCGCTGTCGGAGGTTTCTAATGAAGAGTTTGAGATTCACAACAGATTATTAGGTTGAGTGCTCAATCTAAAATATCGGGGTTGAATGCAAAAGTACTGCAATCATGATGGGAGTATTGTGGATCGGCTGATTAGCTGGAAGTCAATGGGAAAATAAGACTCTCGCTAACTAGGATACCCGCCGGCGAGTTCAAAATCTAAGTGGTTTACCTCATGGGACTAGGGGCTAAAAGAATACATGCATCTATGTCTGGTTTGGGATAGATGACACGCATGAGGATTTAAGTTGGTGATTTGTGATGAGGATTGAGTTGTTGATTGTGATGAGGATTTGAACGTGGAGATGAGATATTAAGATGAGAAATTATTGAGATATCAAGTTAAAATGCGTTGTTTTAGTTATTGCAAATGTTGTGCAGTAGGTACTGTTGTTTGGGGTTTTAGATTTTGGTTCGGACTTTTGGACCGATTAGGTATTTGGGCAACATGGAGTTGTGTGCGTTTTCAGTGGGTGGCTTGTTTGAAAAGTCACTCATCCTCTATTTTCCCTCTTTCCTTCTAGTGTGTTCCGGCATGTTAGCATGATAGAAGTGATGGTTAAAGCTCAAGTGGGTGATTCGCGAAAGGGTTTTAGGCTGAACCAGTTAGTTAACTCCAGACCGAGTATCAAATGTTACCATGTATATGATAATCTCGTATTAGATATTTGCAGAGTTGGAAATGTGGAAATAGCGCAAAAGGTCTTGGATCAGATGCTAAAAGAAGGGACTGCTCCGAGTGGGATGGCCTTTCATGCGCTTGTAAAAGAGAGAGAGAATTGTTAAATCAAGCTTCTTCTTTGAACTACTTGCATTCTTTTTGAATCAACGGGTCCATCAATAACCCTTCCAAGTTCGATATACAATCAAACAAATGATCTTTGAAAGTCTATCCGTGTTGTTGCTAGATCCAAAAAGGAGATTGTAAAGCAGACTCGAAATTTTGGTTTCTTGATCATCCTTCAAATTCTCTAAACTTGAGGTATGGTTTCACATGACATAGACATTTCATTTGCAATATTCAATGTACAAAAGGAAATTTATAGGCACAACACACAAAAGATTCGGTAGTTAGAGAAAAAAGCAGAAGGATTCCACACTTGAAAGAATTCACAGTGACTTGATAGCGTTTGAAAGACATTATCACCATTCCTTTCTTCAATTACCTGCCCTTGGAAAGCGTAAAACAGCAATAGGGGGATTGAAATTTGGCTTAACGATCTCCATCATGTTCTTCAACCCCGAGGTACATCCGGTTATCTCACCGTTTGACAAGGATACACAACCGCATAAGTCTAGGTACTCTAGATTCGGACATCCTTTACAAACCGAGTCAAGACCTCTAACGGTCAATGTCGAGTATTGTAACTCCAAGTGCTTTAGCTGAGGCATGTGTCTCCCAATCATTTTAGCATCTATATTACCATATCTAGGAAAGGTAGCCAGATAGTCGACTGGCGCGATTATTGTAGACAAGTCAGGACCTAGCCGGGGCAACAAATTCCGCTTCAAGATCTCAAGATTCGCGCAATTTCTCCCCAACATTGACAAAGACTCGTGAGATATAGAATACGAATAGCTTATATCAAGCTCTCTAAGCTTAGGACAGTTTGTGGCTATCTTTGCCATCGAGGCATCAGTAACATGAGGACAACTCTTAATCCAAAGCACTTGTAGTTTAGGACATCTACAAATGCAAAAAAACCACATGAAACAAAAGTATATGAAATCAAGAAAACGACCAAGATCTCACTTGATTTAGTAAACAAAAGCTTTTCATATTACCTCTCAGCAGCGTAAGATAGAGAGTGATCTGTACAGTGACTTACACGAATCTCTGTTAAACCGCCTTGGCTACGATCAACAACAGATATGAGTAAAGAATCGACTTTACTTTCGAATTCGGAGGTCCACCAGTTGATCGACTCGGGGAATGCAAGAAACCGAGTTTCGAGATCGAAGATGGTGTTGAGTGAAGGGTCATGGCATGCGTTCATCCAAGCCTTGCAGACAAGCATCGGTCCGATCCATCTTTGCTCCTGGCTTAGCCTTGAGAAGATATCGAGAAGACATTCTCGAGTCAACTCTTCCCAGTTAGGGCCAAGTCCCGATCCCATCTGATCAAGAACGTAGAAGAAGTAGAAGAAGAAGGTCAACAACAAAACAGAGCCAACGTTAAGAACAGAGCAAATTATGTTGTTATGTCAAAAACAGAGTAAATCATATTGATCAATGTATTAGGAGTTGTTGTTTCTTGCGTTTCTTGTTCTTCAATTATAAAATCTTCTTTCCTCTGTTGTTGACTTCAATTAAACAGAGAGCTTACGATTTAGTCTTTGTTTAGACCTTTTCAGCTTAACAATTATTTGACGTTAATGGTTCCAAATCTTGAAAATATCTCGAAATTACATCAAAACAAATATCATGAAAATAAACATAAAAATATATGAAAACTCAAATCAATATAAAGTCAATAACAATACTAGTTTTAAGAATTCTTGTTTCTTGCGTTTGAAGAATTTATAAATAAAGAGACTGAAACATCACAAGAAACTTTGACTACTACTCTAGAGGAAACTAATAATCGAAATCATTCAAGAATTGAGGAAACTGTGACAACATCTCTTGCTCCTTATCCAATATTTCATCAACAAAAGAGCTCACTTTGGAATCCATCTTCTGACGAGAGCTACATTCACTTTGGCTGTGATTGCTTGTCGTCGAGGATCCCACTACTTGTGTTTGAGAATACAGAGGTAATACCGGATCAGCGAGAAGGAAATCACTCCAACAAGAGGTAGTAACCGGCTGCTCGATGCTAGCAGAAGATGACGAGGAAGAAGATGAATATGCGGTTCCATTTAGCATATGGTTTGAGATATGAAATGGAGTATTAGATGTATCGGTATTCATAAAGATCATAGGAGAGTTGTAATAAGTCTCATTGCTTGTTGTTGTGTTGGATGGTTCAGTTTTCAAGTTTCTGATAAAAGTTTCAGATGTATTCCCATGGCTACTAATGTTATTGAATTCTGAGAGGACTTGAGATGCCGGTTTATGAGTCACCGGATCTATCCCCATTTTCATTAGCCTCTTCTTCAGCTTTGTGTTCCAATGATTCTTCACATCGTTATCCGTTCTTCCTGGAAGTTTCCGCGCAATCGAAGACCACCTGATGAAGCATTATTAGTTATATTACCAAATGAAAAAAAGTTAAACATGTTAGTTGTTAGCAGTTAGGTTTCTTCTTTTGTACTACCTACTGCCAATGATTCTATGACACTGAATAATAAGCTCTTCTTCTTGAGGAGAGAAGCTATCATGTTTAAGATCAGGTCTTAAGTAATTAGTCCATCTCAATCTACAGCTTTTTCCACATCGATTTAGGCCTGCATACGAAGAAACTAAAACTCAGAGAAAGAATTCTTAAAAGAAAGGCGGGTTTCACACGCAAAAGACCTGCTTTTTTCGGGATTAAACTCCAGTTTCCTACACCGTGGATTGCAACATAAGCAAGGATCTTAGCGTCTTCTTCTGCAGTCCACAAACCTTTCTTGACATTGGATTTGTCACAACAAGGAGGCCTTCCCATTTTTCCTTCGTATTGACACGAGAGAAGAAGTTGATAAATGTCTTTAAAGTAGTACAACAGTGGCTTTTATGGAAAGAGAGTGATGCAATGCAAAAGCTCTTGAAACATGGCTTGAGAGAGAGAGAGAGAGAAAGAGAAGGTGAGTTTCTCATGCTTGCAGGCTCCTAAGTTAACGGTAATTGCATGATTGTTACATTTCATTTAGAATTATAGAGTTTCGAAATGCATGACGTAGTTGTATACTAAATACATTTTTCTGTTATCATGTACTACTTTCTTGAAGTTGAAGTTGACTAAGGAAAGTGTATTAACACAACTACACCATGAAGGAGTCAAAAACAGAGCTTTGATAGATCAAAGTATAGCTTAACAAAGGAAAGACAGAGTTTTGGGACATTATATACTTCGATTTCGGGTGGTTTTAGAGAAGCAGATGGTAAACTATAGATATGTGGAGAGAAGATGAGTAAGAACATCCAATATATGATTATGTAATCACCAAATTGGATTTAAGACAAGAGAAATGTCATATGTTGGACATATGAAAGTTATTACTACTTTCTTTCTAACTTATCTATACTTGTAAATCACCCTTAAGCATATGTGCATATTGGACTAAAAATCATAATCTCAATCCTACTTCATATTCTTACATAAAAACCCCTCAAACACTTAAAGCCACTGGATCTTGCCATGTAACCTTCCTCTTCACTCCTCTATTTAACTCTTTCTCCATGTCTCTGCAAATCGGTAACTTCAATTCGCCATGTAGATCGGTACCCATTGCGTTCTTGGTTGCTTCAGCGACCATTTGTTCACCACTCGCTTCTGGCTCCTCTTCTTCTCTCTACAACCAAAGAACAAAACCCGAGGAATAAAGCCGATCAGGTTCTCAAGAATATGAAAGTGAAGTCCCTGAAAACAACAAAAGATATATGACTATACCGAGGTGAGGTTAAGGTCAAAGCCTGGGACTTTCTTGTCGACGAAAGTGTTAAGATCAGGAAGCGGAACAGACTCCGTCAAAACATCGCTAGCTCTGCTCCTTACCGGCTTCTTTTCCAATTCACGACTTGCATTGTCAGCCAACGCTTCCTTCTCATTGCAAATTTTATTCTTCTGTCTCAAATCAAAACATGGCACTGATGCACTCAGACCAGAGATCTTCTTTCTTTTGCAACCTGGCACCTCCAAATCTCCAGCTTCTGACAATCTCAAAATGTTCGGATTGGTTTCAAGACTTTGATCTTGCTTCAAGTCTTTGTATCTACGTCTCAAGAACCTATCGTTTCGATCAAAACACTCACTTAGTAAGCTAAAGAACCCAATTATGTAGTAAACATAGAGAATTCACATGATGATCAATGATGATAATACCTAACTTCTGCCTCAAGAGTCGATCTTTTTCTTCTCATCATCTCCAGTTTCTTCATCTTCAACTTCGTTTCCTGAAAAATCGAAGCTTTCTCTCTGCTCAATTAGAATCAGCAGAAACAATTCGAAACCCAAATCGTGACGGAACATAAGAACATCTAAATTGCATACAGATCCAGAGAAAATCGAAAGAACCCAGAAAATTCAATTGAAAAACCCTAATTACCTTAAGCAAATTCTGATAATCCTGCAAAAGGGTTTGATGCTTGAACCTTTGATCGACGAAATCAGTAATCTTTTCCATTGGATTCGCTAAGTGAAACCTTATTGAATCACAAAGATAGAAGAAAAGAGAGAAGAAAGGAAGAGGAAGATGAAAAGGGATTAGGTTTAATGGTGAAGAGGAGTCTTTCTTATTCCTTCTCTCTGACCAAAGACTTAAAGAAGAAACTACAAAGAAGCCACCACATTATTGTTGTTGTTTGATTTTGGCTGCCCATTGAAATTAAAAAGTTTTGATTTTTTTTCCTTTTTCTTTTTTTTTGGTGAAGAGTCTTATGAGATAGACCAGACAAAATCAGCAGAGAACTAGGAGTAAGTGATTAAAGATGGAAAAAAAAAAATCTTCTCTATGTTGTGCCCTTTTGGAAGTTGCAGAAGGGCATTGAAATGCTGACTAATAAAGGTTCTAACTTTATTGTGGATTTATGATTAGGTTGATGTGGGTTTGATGATTGGTCATTGAAGGAGATAATAGTTGTTGGATGTGTGATGTGTTCTTTTTAGAATGAGGATGGTAAAAAAGAGAAAGACAAACAAAAAAGTAAGAGTTGGGTTGAAATAGGAGAAGAAGAAGAAAGACTCTTGAGATTGAAAAGAGATGATTGGTTTGGTGTATGTGTGTATAATGAATGTATATGTATATTTATATGTGTGTCTATATGTTTGATGTATACCCACTATACATGTCACCCATCTTAGGAAATGACCACTAAGCCCTTCCATGTTTGTATTTCTCTTTTGGGTTTTCTCATACTATCAAAATTTGTTTTGGGGGCCCAATGTAATTATAAGCATCAATCGAAGCCCATTAAAAGACCTAGCATGTTGACGTGTCACTATATTATTGGTTAGTCGGAATTATCCTTTCACATCTTCAACCCAACCTCAAATCCTCAAATTTTGAAGTTTTTGTCATTCCAACTAAACTTCAAATCCTCAAATTTAAGAATAACTTAAGTACACCAAAATAAAATAAAATAAATATTACATAACATTAAAAATAAAGTTCACGCAGTAGAAAATACATTAAGTAAAGTTCACACAAAATAAAAAAGTATAAAAAACAAACTTAATACAAATTAAAGCAAATTACATAAACACCTAAATTTCTACAAGATGCAAAATCAGCGTCTGAGGTAACGGTTGAAATAACAGTAAACTAAAATACTCAATTTCTACCGTTTATAGCTCGTAATCTACAAATTAAAAATAAGAAGGCTCATTTCTAATTTCGGAATACGTTGATTGAGCACATATAGGAACATTACGAAAATAATCATTGAGTAATTTGGTACTTTATATGTAACTTTCTAAAATTTGTGTGTATGTGTGCTGTTTTATTATATATGTAATTTATATAATCTTTTATTATATAATGTTGTAACATTGTGTGTTGTATAATATATAAAATGTATGTTTTATGTGTATTTGTGAAGCTTATCATTGTAGTAACTTTTGTTAACGTCAAAGAAAATGAATAAACTTTTAAAGATTTTTTTGAAGATTCATAGTTGGAGCAATCAACTCTCAAATCCTCATTTTGAGGTCTTGCTCGTCTTAAAATAAGGTGCATGGTTGGAGATGCCAATATAGAACCATAATTTTTAGTTTCACATGCTATGAAGTAAATTAATGAACGATCTTGCACAGCTTAGGTCTAACAAGTCTAGTTCTTTTTTTGTATATATTGATCAAGCAGAAAGAAAGTAGAGCATTGTACTTCAATGAATTAGAGATAAGGGAGATCTTTGAATCCCTTTACTTTTTTGAATATAAACAATTCCTCAAATGCTCTCAAATCGTTTTCTAGTTTCCAAATTGTGGAAAATGAATCAAACTTTTTAAAACTGAAGAAATCAAAAAAGAAAAAAAAAGAAGAAGCAAGTATTCCGAGTTTTTTACTCGAAAATGGATCCTAATCTAGTAGCCAAATTATGCTCTCTTGAAGGACACTTTCTAGTACGTTATGTTTAGGTTACTAATAAGATCTTGGAAGCTCTTTTCCGGCCAAGAATGATCTAAAAAGGATCAAAGCACGCTTCGGTTCGAATAAAGGCACTTCGTGCCCCGCTCCTCTTACTGTTGCGAATGTTAGTCCCTTGTAAACCTCTGTCCATCCTCCCACCTATCACCGCGGTTAAACATCATTGCTATAACTAATAAAACACATATATGAATTCAATATATGCAAGTATATTATTATACCTGGTTACCGGAGTACCAAGGATACCAACGAGTTTTCACCGGCAGATTAAGATGGCTAAGTGAAAACCGTGTTGCCGTCACTGGAACCACCGAGTCCGTGTCACCACTGCATCACATTACAAACCGCAATTGTTTTATCAAAAATTGTAAAATCCTGAATGGGACAAAACGTTGGTTTTGGCCGCCAAAATTTTTTGAGTTAATATGTATATATCGAGTGTTCTTGTAAAAAGAAATGTATATATCAGAATGACCCTCCAACATGAAAAGTTGTGTATAAAAAGATTCGGCCCCAAATCTAGGGGTGGACGTTTTGATACCCTTTGAGGTTTATTCGGATTTCAGACTTTCAGGGTTAGGGGTTTAAACCCCATCTGGGTTTCAATACATTTCGTTTCGGGTTCAATTCAACCTTGTTATGTTACTTTATATCTAATTTATATCTAACCATAGATTACCTGAAAATCCAGATCCTCAAACCAGCTGCTGCAAGTTCCTTATAAACCGGTAACATCGTCTTCTCGGAATCTTTCCAATTCTTGATCAAAACATCACTGCACCAACACAAAACAAGACACAAGACAATGCATCTTTTCAAGAACTTGTTTTTCCATCATTACAACAATTTATTCTTCGAACATTTTACCTGCAAGCTGTCCATTTATATCGAATCCCAGTTACATTAGCGTGCATAGCTCTCTGAACATCGCGACGGTTATAATACTTTTCTGCATAACTCTCCGTACAAGGATCATAGCCAGACACGAACCGTCTTCGCAAAAGTGTGTTCTTTAACCTTAAAAAGAAACCAGTTCTGTTCTTCTTGCTCTGTTTTGAAGCCACGCACGTTGGAGTGTAAATGCTATACTGATCAATATCACCAAACTCATGGTTCATGGCGTAGTTAACGGCGGTGTCGCACTTGTCCGAAACTGTCTCCGCCGTGAAGTTACAATGTTTGAAAATCGACTTGTAGGTTTTGTCGGAGATTATTGCATGAGTCCACCAATATGTTATTGTTCCTATGCTATCGTATTCGTTGTCTGTTACTGCGTTTCCCACCTTGAGAATAATTAAGTGTTGTTAATGTTTGTGTTAATTACGAAATTTGACCCATATTTTAGAATTTTGCTAGATAGTCCTTTTTTGTTTTTTAATTATTTACCATGAATCCTTTGAGATTGATGATGGGTTTTGAGAAAGCTTTGTTGTAGTCATGAATCTTTTTAGCAAGCTGAGGAACATAATGCCCTGTCAAATATCAATAATCAAAAAGTAAATTCTTGAACCATAATCTGAATATACTAAACAAAACTTTGTTTAATTTCTCTTTGAAATTATTAATTTCTGAAAAAATGAAAGAAAAGTAGATTTATTTAGTTGCTTAATTAAGATGAGAATTTTTATCGAGAGACATTTTTCGTCGTAAGGTGACATAATTCTCCAAATCAAATAAGTTTTATAAGTCTTTTAAACTTTTTGTTTGCTCTATTTTATAAGTTTTTCTAAAATATCTACGTAAATTTATATATATATATATATTACTCGTTTTATGTTAGTTAGGTAGAGTTCTAACTTTTGTTATAGTTTGTTATTAGAATAATTATCTGTTACTAATATATTGTTTGTAAAAGACAATTTTATTATTTTTTATGGTTTAAACCAAAAAGATTTGTAAAATGAAACAGATAAAGTAAATATAATTAGGTATTAACATACCGGCGTAGCTTTCACCAGCAATATAGAAGTCTCTATATTTGTATTGAGGAAATTTTGATAACCATTTGATAAGAAACATAAAATTGTCTTGAGCTGTGACATGAAATTTAATCACAAACATAAACTATTAAGCAAAAACTAATAATGAAAAATCAATCATGTATCGGCTTATAAGTGATTGTCAGAAAATGAATAATGAAAATGAACTAAACCTGTTCGTTCATCTCCAAAATCTTTAAGATCAGAACTTGTGTTCGTGTAGGAGAATCCAACTCCAGCTGGTGATTCCAGAAACAGAAGATTTGCATCTGTATTTTTATACACATGCATAAAAAAATTTTAAATACTAAATTTTCAATCTCATATAATCCAAAATTGTATATTCCAAACGCAAAAATGATTAGTGCACATAGAAATAGAACAGTTGATTGTTGAAAATTCTTTTTTTAGTGAGAAACCAATCTTATTCATAAGCACCACTTCAAACCAAAGTACATAAACGAGATAAGGCATCCTTAGCTAAAGGGTCGGCCAGGGCCAACTTTCAAGTTAATATCCATATGTCGAATGACTCTAAATCGGGGAAAAAATATACGAATTAGGTTTTCAATACTGTAAAAGTTTATAGTCTTACAAATCTTGGGGTCAGAGTCAACCAAAACGTTTTGGGTTTTAGGAATAAACCAAAACGAAATAAACTGATGAAATGACGAAGATATAACAGTTGAATATCATAGAGAACTTGTTGAGATAAGTTTGTAAATGACCTTTGTTCCAAGAGAACTTGTTGAGATAGAGATTAGAACCGGTTTTGTTGATACGGAACGGTCCAATTTCCTCTGAAGCTCCATAAGCTATTGAAGAACAGCCCGGTCCTGTGGATTTTGTTTTTATACAAATAAAAATAGTCATATGTCATACTTTCTTTAGTTACTATTTTTTCTTTCTATAATTTCATCAATACAAATATTAATTCAATGTATAAATGAATACAAAATCTTATGTTATGACATACAGCTAGATAATGAAATATAAATTCTCCATTTCAATTTATTTTCTTACTTTTTTGGTCAAATTTATCAAAATAAAAATTCTTGAATGTTTTTCAAGAAGTTGGTTGTCTAATTAATAGGATGAACGTGTTCTATTCGTGCATGCTCTGACTTTCTTCAAATCAATGATTAAAATAAATAAAAAGTATGAAGGCCAAAAATTCAAAAGGACATTTGATGACACTTATATTTCTGGACCCGGGAAAAAATCTAAATATTTATTTGAATAAAAAAGCATAAATCTTATGAAAATAAATAAAAGAAATTATCCAAAAAATATGTGAAAATACATTTTTAAAAAAAAAAACTAAAATCCTGAAAAATACATGCGTGGGCGTGAGTGTGTGGTTATGCTTAAAAATAGAATACCATCATTATTTTTTTGTCATCAACTAGTGACCTCCATGAATACGCATGCTTCTATTGAAACAATTATATTTTCTATACTATTTTCTGAATCTTATTCTTATTTCTAACATTTGTTTCCCATACTATTATTTGTTTGTTGTTGTAATTATTTTCTAATAAAAACGCACATTTTATCTTCCTAAATCTAACATTGTTAGCTATGATATTTTATCATGACATCAATAACTTTTTTTCTAAAAAAAAGGCATGTATACTTTCACCTAATGCTGCATAAAGTTATGGAAAATATTAACTTCTAAAAGAGTTCAAAAAGCTCCACGATATCAATATCACATATGTCATCAATTAATTAGGACTACAACACTGAAATATAATTAAGTACTATGATGATAAGGATAATTATAACAAGTAACCTAAAAAACCATAAATTAGTTTTCAATTCTTCCAAAAATCAAATTTACATCCTATACCCCTATGTTTTTTTATAATTTTTTTTATTTCTTCACAAATAGGGGGTAAAATTGTAAAATTTACCCTTTAAAATTACAAAGAGAGAAGAAAACTAATAAACATGAAAAAACTAGAGAAACCAAAATAAATAGATAAAAGTAGTAAGCTTTTTGGTAATTATTATAGGCAACAAAAAGGTAAATTCACCTTTTTGTCATGCTTTCTTACATATGCTAATGAAGAGACAGAAGAATAAAGGCAGCTAAAAGAACAAGTTGATGCTTGAAAGTGACAAGAGAACTCTCAACATATATAACAATGTCATATAAGAAAAACTAAAATGAGTTGATGCTTGATGAGGCTAATCATGTGTTTTTATGTACTTTATAAATTCACCACTACAACTATTACTTCTAAAATGGGTTTTGGAAATAAGATCTATACTTCTAATCATCATAAATTTATTAGCTTAGGAACATATAAACAGAGGCATTTAGGGCTTCTCGAGGTCACATTTGGGCTTCTAAAATAGTATTACATTTAATTTGTATGCTTCTTATTGTTGCTATGAATGTTTAAGTTAAAATATAGTAAACGTTCTCGTGCCATGGATCAAGCGCATCACACATTGCCTGCATGATAATGGTATACTCCAAATTTTAAGTGTAATTTAGTGGGAGATAAAGGGAGCTTTGTTACAATGGGCGTGAGTACTAGAAATGGGTAGAAGTTGTAGATTGCACAGAGAACGAAATCTAAAGCTCGTGGAGGACTTATATAGTAATATTAATTGTCTTCAATGCAAGAAAAAAAACAAAGATGTAGTAAGAGATAAAGAAAAGAAGTGCATGTTCTATTAATGAGAGGTAGATGAGGGTGGTTGAATATGTTATTGCTATTTTGGTTGAACATGGTTTGTTTTTATTCAAAATAACGATTTCTTTTTGTTTACTTTAAGTTAATATAAATACAAAAAATTAGTAATGGTAATAGATATTTTGTCTTGTTTGGTCTCGTAATTTTTGTCTTATGAAATTGTTTTGGGAATAAGTTTTTTTCTTTTGTCTCTCCTTTTACCCTTTTGTCTCCTTAGAGAATGTGCTTAACTACTTATAGAGTGATGTTTAATACATAATCATATATTTTATCCTGATCCATGAATATATGGGTCTTTCTCTTGGTTTTATATTTTCATTAAAAATGTTTAATATCTAAGCTGCATTTAGTTAATAATTAGTTTGGTTTTTTTTTTTTATGATTGCATGTGATTTAAATATGTACAATTAAACATCACTACAAAATGCTTAAAAAAACATAGATAAGTTTAGATAAGTAAATGAATGATTGGGAGTGAAGAAAACTAACCTCCATTGAGCCAAAGAAGAAGGGGTTTAGTGTGGGGAGAAGGAGAAGATGACTCAGTGAGCCAATAAAAGAGAGAACGACCATGAGACTCATTTACATTAACATAGCCTGAGTATTGTGAGAATGACACTTTTGGTTGCCCTGGAAGTACTTTGATTCTGTCCTTCTCTTGCTCTCTTGAATGCATTGATGATGATGTTTTTGATAAAAGAACTACAAGAAGAAGAAAAATGAGATGGGTTTTTGCCATTTTATGTCCTCTCTCTCACACACTCTCCACTTTTTTTTCTTCAATGGTTTTTTGTGTTTTAGGTCACATATATAGTATATGAAGATGTATATGTTTGTTTATATGTATAATGTATATAGAAATGTTTGTGAAATTAGAGAGATATATGGATTTTGATGGATGTGATTTTGGAGGTTCTTATTAAATGTCTGTTTTGCTGAATTACTACACAATGTGTAGGTTGGCCAGCTGTGAGTGGACCTCTCTCACTCTCTGTGGTAATGTATTTATTGGCATATATATGTGACTTCATTATGTGAGTCGTATTTTTAGGAACTATTCACGAGCTTGTGTATATATATATATAGCCAATATAGTGACTATTCACGAGCTTGTATAATACAACAGTGACATATACCAATTTCATGAAATAGTATATCAAATAATGTAATATAATTGGTTTAACTTTGTTGTGGTATTTTTTTCTCCCATGTTGAATTGTGTCACGACGACATATCCGGTGAAAGCGATAACCACAAAACTAAAAATTAGTTGTCATTAATGAGGCAAAAAACTCGGCTCATTTTTGTTTATTTAGGATGCAAATGGATGTAGGTAAAAAAAAATCTGGCATAATCAACATTTTCTTCATATTTTTTTTCAAATTACACCATTCATCAAAAATATGTAATTACTGTAAAATTTATGGAGGCACATAATGAGTGAAAAATACGAGTTTTCACAAAAATTTGTTACTATCTCCGCATGGAGAGGAATAATTATTTAGAAAGTACATTTAGAAAAACAACCTTAAATTTGTAAAGAATTACATTAAATGTCATTGGGAATAATATATATATATATATGATATAATAGGTTTTTAAAAAATGCTAAAAAAATTATAACTAAACAAAATCAAAAAATTATGTTACCATATCTTATCTAGATTTTTTAATATCTTTTTAAAAATCCATCAAAATAAATATTATTATATTTTAAAATAAACAAATGAATCTTAAAATTTAAATTAATAAGATGATTCAATCTATAACGAGTTAATTGCGACTAATATTATCGTCATAAAGAGGTATTATTTAGTTCACAACGGTTAAACAACTTAACTAATACCGAAAATATTTAATCTAACTAAAAATTTACAAATTAATTATGAAATTTAAAATTTTGCTTAAATTTTAACTTATCATAAAAATCTTAATAAAATATGACTCCGCGTTATACGTGGATTTAAATCCTAGTTGTTTACAATTAACAAAATTTTTTACTAAAATTTTTTACTAAAATATAGGAGCGTTGAAATATTTTATCTACTAAAATTTTTTTACAACTCATAAAATAATTTTTTGAAATGGTCAAAATATTTTATTTTTGAAAAATCAAAAAAATTGTTTTACAACTCGTAAAATATTTCCTTGAAATGGTCAAAATACTTTCTTTAAAAAATAAACTATATAAGAGTATTCAAAGCATTTTATTTACTAAAATTTTTTTACAGCTCCTAAAATATTTCTTTGGAATATTCAAAACAATTTATTTACTAATTTTTTTTACAATTCACAAGATATTCCTTGAAATGGTCAAAACTTTTTCTTAAAAAAAATTAACTACAACAAATTAAATATTTTTTCAAATATACAGATTTTATTTTGAATAACTCAAAATACTTTAAATAATATTAAACTAAATTATATGGTAAATTTCCTATAAATACACTATTATAGCAAACATTGTTTTTTTCTACCACCAACAAAAAAGATTATGAACTACGTTTTCTTCTTTCAAAAAGCTTAAATCCATGAGTGAGAGATAAACATTTCTAGAGNTTTTTTTTTTTTTTTTTTTTTGTCAACCATTTCTAGAGTTTGGTTAAAGTTGATAAACTATTTAGTTAGTCTACCAAATTTGTTAAGAATATTTTATTCATTTGTGATACAATGCTAAGAGTAATGGGTTGTACAATTATTCATTTGTGATACTTTGCTTAAGTTAATCATTTTTTTTCACTAGACACTTTTCCTAAATCTTTATTATGCATGGATTAAAAAACTTTTTTGGTATATGGCTTAACAATTGAATGATATTATCTTTTCTTAATTATTCATGGCTAACGTTCTGTTTATAATTATTATCTTGAATGAAATATTGAGGTTGATTTTAATTTTTAGTGTCGCTGAAATTGTATATTTATTAATTTTTTTAATAACGAATATGAGAAAAATGGTAATAATGGTGGATTAAATAATGGAGAACGTCTTAAACGAAAAGACAAACTTGAAGAAGCTAATGCCAATCGCGAAGGATCGTTATGTTAAATAAAAATTCTCTATATCCTACTATATATATCTATCTTATTAAAAGGAAATACATAAACCCTTTCATGTGTGATTTTTCAAAATAAACATATTTTAAATTTTTTTATTAAATGTATCTAATAAATTAAAGTAACTCTAATTACTCATTTGCATATTCCAACAAACATATTATAATATTCTAATATTCTTTTCACTTAAACACTATCAAAATTGTAAACCAGCACAATTTAAAATCATCAATTTTCAGTAAATTTAAATATAGTTTATTTTCAAATTTAATATAAATCCATAACTTTTAAAATAATTATATTACAATATTCTTATTTTCTAAATAAAATTTGTTACAAAATTTAGAAAAACTTATAAAGTGATAAAATTTAGAAAAATCGNATAATTTATATAAACTATAAAAATTTAAGTTTAGTCATCTGATATTTTTTTAAATACTCTAACGGGTTTTGTTTCACGGTATTTCCGGAATTGAATATTATCCCAAATGAACCCATACGAGTATCCGAGAAAATCTGAAAGTTCGAAAATCTCAAATC
>OVAN01005819.1:0-22696 GCA_900406275.1 Anastatica hierochuntica | reverse complement strand
GGCCACATGTAGCATACAAGCCCAAAATTCCCAACCCTAGCATATTTAACATATGGTATACCGAAAACACCCATGTCTAATTTAGGGTTTAGTGTTTAGGGTTTAGAGTTTAGTGTTTAGGGTTTAGTGAAAATGAGAACCCTAAGCCACATTTTAAAAATGGTCAGGGGTAAAATGGTCATTCTAACATTTTAGAAATGCTACACGTGGAAAACCCTAAGCAACATGCTAAGTGTGTCCAGAAAATGAGAAATGTGCTATATTTGAGAATTGCCCTTAAAGTAAATCTATGTGAGTGTAACAAAAATAATATGCTTTATAAATGTTTTATAAATTACAAAAAGAAGCTTCGGAGAAGTATGAGTATGATTGTAGGTTTGGTAGCGGACTTCTCCCATCGCTGGCAGACCTGACCAGCCACAGTTTCTCACAGGTATGCACGCATCGTTTCTCCGCTACGAACATTTGTGTGAGAAACGGTTAAGGTTTGAGATAATCGTTACTTTCTAAGAATATGACTATGTAACCATCTTTCTCAGTCTAATAGCAATTGGTTAATGAAACTAATCACACTAATTAGCTGTGTTAAGAGAAATAGCCTACAAACGAATTCAAGTTCAGACAATAATATTGCAAACCGTTTAGCATTATCTATATATATATACATTCTGACGTTGGATATATCACTTTTATCCTGTGTTCGAGTGGTTCATTACTGCTGGTAATTAAAAAGCTAATTATGATGGCCATTGAATTCATAACAGAGAATGCAACTTAATATATTAACATTATCATCATATTAAACGCAAGAATCATCTGGTAGCAAAGAATATATGCATATATAAACATATACACGATGATGCAGAGACAGAACAGACAAAAGAATAAAAAGTAATGATCATTTGATTCAACCATTTTAGAGCGGTGAGATTCATTCAATTTGGACTAAAAAGTTGTTTACTGGAAGGCAAATTATAATCTACAACTTAAGAGGATTCATCTTACTCTTTCAGGCGGAGGTGAACGGTGACACAACCCTTGGAACTTTCTGGTTCACCGCTGCCAGCAACACCGGTTATGAGGACGACTTAGCCAACGACATCTGCGGAGTAGGTGTTTGTAAGTGTCTCTCATATTAAACCATTGCCTTACAAACCTAAATACTTGTTCTTACCAAATAGATCAACGCCCGCGTCGACATTGGCAGAGAAATCTTCAAATACGCAGATCCTAAACTTCTGCCTCGGGATCAATTGTTCAACATCGGGACCTTCCACCACTGAGGTTTGATTCGTGAATATCACGGTGTGTTTGTTGGCTGAAACTTTGAACCGATCTCGTGATGGCTTCTTCATGAACCGGCGGATGATATACACTTTCCCGACCACGATCCTATTGATGAATGCAGAAGTCTTGTCGCGCGGTATGAAGCCCTGAACAAAAGCTGACTACAGTACATAGTGTTGGCGTAGACAGTGTTAGTTTGTGATCAAATAGCAACTAACAACAATAAGATTATAGTTGTTTTTCCCTTGTGAATCATACCTGAGAGTCGACGAAGAGCATCTCCAGCCCCATCAGCATATTACCCTTCTTGTAGTTTTGTGCCTCCCAGGAATGGATGACGCGTATCGCTACCTCGTCGTTACAAAACACTCTGGCGATGTTGTCGAGAAGAGCAAGGTTTCTGGTCTCGGAGAGGTTGGCCATGGCGTCGGTATAAGGTCTCACAGGGTCCTGGAGCTTGCAATTTCAGTGAAGGACTCGACTGTGGATGTAGAGTAGAGTATATATAGGTCCGTATGGTGAGGAGGCCGTTTTTGGGAGAGGATTTGGAAGGGCTCGTCATAATTGGGGAATTGATTGATAGAGGTGTATTGAAGAAGAGGAATTAAAGGAGGGGAGGTTAACGCGACGACAACTAGTGGTGTAACGGTTGGAGGGTCGTAGTTGCGAAGAGGAAGAAGTTTCTCCCCAAACGGGCGGCTAGGTCGAAGATGGTGACGATGGTTGGGCTGGTAAGATGATAGCCTTAATGGGCCAGAGAAGTGAGATAAATATTGTTGTTCGGCCCAACGATGACAAAGAAGCAAGTGTTTGTGGTTTTGGGTGTGTTGTGAACAAAAAGTCCCAAAAAAGCAGGTAGTGTGAAGTGCCAGCACCTGGAACAACAGGTAGTTTAAGGAAGGAACGGCGTGGTGTTGGAAGCTGAGATGACAAAAGGGGAGCTTACCTAAGAAGCTGATGTGGATAGGTTAGAAATGCTCAATTTTGTCCTTTTAATTAGTTAGATACTAAATTTATTTTATAGAAAAATAATTATTATAAAAAGAATAATTGTGAAAATTTGTGAAAATGACACTTAAGCAAAAGCTAACGTGTCAAGTGTAGGATGAGACCGTTTTTAATAAAGTATCTTATGATTTAGTAGTACTAGGTGGTGTCCGCGCGTTCGCAAAAGTAAGTAGGGGTGGAAAAAATACTTAAATTGAAAAATCGAAATGAATCCGACCCAAAAAAATGATACTGAATCAGAACCGAAATCAATAAAATATCTATATGGATACAGAACTTTAATACACGAAAAACCGGAACCGATCTCGACACGAATCGAAATATTTCAAGTTCCCAAAAGTATCTAACTTACTAATATATACTTAGATATATTAGTTATTTAGATATAATATCTAAAAGAAAGTAAAAAACCTGGATTATCCAAAAAATTGGATTATTTAGGTTTTTTAGGTATATTTGGATTTTTTTCTGATATAATTTAAATGGGTATCAAACTTGCAAAGATATAAATTGAGCTCGAATCGAAATGTATAGATATCCGAAAAAAGTTAAACATCTAATCCTGAAAACTCGTAACTTGAATTAACCGGACCAAACTCTAATGGATACATGAACGCTCGTTCGAACGCCCACCCTTAGTAAAATATATTTTCATTTATGATAATTTAAATTTGATTTATTAGACAAAAAAATATCGATAATATAATGTAGAGCATGTAAAATTGAATTATGTGTAAATATGGTGATATGTAAGATTTCGAGTAATATTACTTTCCATAAAAGAATCTATATGAATTAATGTATACTTAAAAAATGTGAACGATATGTAATGGATCTTGAAAAACCGTCTATATGAATTAATAATATTTAAAGTTTTAATATGATTTTTTTTAGTTTTAAACAAAGAATGATTTTCCACTAAATGTATATATGAGTTTTCTATAAAGTTTTTAATCACTATAAATGGAAAATTCTACGATTCTATTTATTTGTAATATTAAATATTTAATATTATATGATCTACCAGTTTTAAAATCTGATATAAGATTATTTTGATTTAAAGTACTTTATAATTTAAATATATTATATTTTTTTATTTTCTTAAATAAAATGGTGTAATATGATTATGCATCTACCTATGTAATTTATCCAATCAACTCAATGAACAATACTTTATAAATAGGCTATAATTAAAACAACTAACTAACATCATTTTCTTGTGAATTAATTCAAAAAATGTTTATTTAGGACGTGTTTTAACATAAAATTATAGTTAGTAAATTTTGATTAAACTACCAATGTAACAAAAAAGTAATGCATACAAGACTAATAACCATCAAAGCTAATCATCTGTCTCCTTCTGATTTCTCAACTTAATCACTATCTTCTTTTTCTTTCTTATTTTCTTTGTCTTCAACCTTATATAAATATAAAATCAAAATGAGATTTTTTATTGGTTTATATGAAAAGAAAAAAAATCGCATGGAATAATTAAAATGCTTAGCTTGAAGTATCATTTTTAATTATAATTCTATTCTATGTAAATGATAAAATATATTATATGTAAAAGTATCAAGGGAATATTACTCAAAGTAAACTTATTATAATATATCATCCTATATAGCTGCTCGCTTAACATGGATCTAAGAGGTATATATACAAACAAAGACTTACGTGTGAAGTAGTGCATGCAAGTAACAGAGAGTTATATACAAAAATATCGACCTTTAAAAATACCTTTTGATCTACTAAAATAGCCTTGAGAGTTTCACCAGGTGAAAAACATTGACGCTAAACACGAATTTTTTTCATGTTTACGCTCCAATTGCTCCGTATAAATGGTTTGAGGTCATTAACGAAATCAATTTTTAGTCAAGATATCAATGTTTTTCACCCGATGAAAAACATTAGCCGAATTTTCAGAAATTTTCCATATATATTAACCGAATTTTCAGAAATTTCCACTATAGGTTAAATTTGAATTGTCTTTAAAGTTATTTTCATATACAACTTTATACACCAATTGACTTTTATGACTTTTTAAAAATGTTTGTTTAACAAAAGTGAGTAAATCTAGAAAAAATTTAATAGTGACGTAATATGTAATTTAAAAATATATATTACTTAAACTCACACATTCATTAATATACTTAACACATTAACACAAATATTAATATTTACATTCTATTTTATTTCAAATTATTATTATCTATTAATATTCTATAAAAAATATAGTCTTTTTAAATAATTCAACAGTATAAGAAAGTCCATTTATTAACATCTAGTAATATTCTATAAAAATATAGTCATTTTAAATGATTCAATAGTATAATAAAATTCAAAAAATTTAAATATGTAATTTAAATAAAATTATTATTTAAAATCACACACTATATAATGTACATAACAATTTTTTGATTTATAATGTATATACTTTTTAATTTATATATTCTATTAGGTTCATTCTATATTGTAGGCAAACATTTAAGTGTATGAGTTTAAACGTATATTTATGGTAAGATCGAAATGTGTGTATTGTTTAGGTAAATTTTCATGCATATTTTAAATGTATATTTGTGGTAAGATCAAAATTAATATAAATTGAATAATTTAGTGTTTGACAATTGAGTTAGTAATTGTTGATTTTGAAAGATATTTGGCAAGTTAGTTAGAGTGGTTCATAGTTATTATTTTTTTTATTTTAGAGAAGAATTAAAGAAATCAAAATTAAATTATAATTTTAAATCTTTTAACCAATCAATTTATAAGATTAATGTTGAAAACTCTTATATGAATGACACATAAGCAAATTTTACTTAAGTGTATTTTAATTTAATATATAGGAGAATTAGATGTACAATAACTATTTACAAGATTTTTCTCCTAGATTTTGTGGTTCTGACTAAATATTCAGTTCCGAATTGAGTACTTGGCATATATAAACATAATTAAGTTGATTATTTTGAGAAATAATGTTATTTTATGACAATGGTATAATTCTACTTGAAAATTTTATTTCATTTAGAGTTATGTTAAAAGCCATTTTTAATACTTCCTCCACAAGTGAAACGCGGAAGTCTAAGATTGTTGCATGTGGATTAAAAATTTATTAACTTTTATTTAGTTTACTTTTCTTCACAAACATTAATTAACTAAAGTTTACTCAATTAATAAAAAATCAAATTACATAATACAAATTAATATTATAATAATGTTTGTGTCTCTCCAAAAGATATATATATATATATATATATATATACATTTTAAAGCTCTAAAAATTTGATACATCATCAACAAAAATTTAATGGAAAAATCAAACTCTCTTCATATTCCATATCAATTAAATTATATCACTTTTTAAGTATTTTGATTTTTATTTATTTTTAATCATAAATACTTCTTTCAAATCAAAGACATACTTCTTTTAATAAAGTATTTAGTTTTCTCTTTCTCTTCTATTCTCTTCTCTTCTTCTTACCTTTTGCCATTTTCAAACGGTAATAAGGATAAAACATAAGTTTGCGATGAAAATGTAGAAATAATGCATGAACATTTTGTTTGAAAAAGTGATTTAAGTAAGTACAAATTAACATTATATAGGAAACCAATCATTATGACTATAAGTTTTGCTTTTTTAAAAAATTACGAAAAAAAATTGGAAAAACAATAGTAATCCTTTATTTAACTAAAGTGTACAATTCGAAAATGTTAAACTTAAAGTTTCTCGGTTGCTACGTTTATTAATATAATTAAAATAAGATTAATTTACAGAAATACACTTAAAAGGAAAAGAAATTTTACATTTACATCTGTCTTTTAATGGTTCTCAAATATACACCTCCTATTTGCACAAATAGGGTTTAGGGTTTATGATTTAGTGATTAGGGTTTAGGGTTTAGCTATTAGAGTTTAAAGTTTAGGAATTATGGTTAGGGTTTAGGGTTTAACGTTTAGGGTTTCTTTTAGTCTAGGGGTATAATGGTTTTTTTATTAAAAAATGAGGTGAAATAAAAAATTTTCAAGCAGAGGTATTTTTGAAAAACAAACAATACAAAGGTGTATTTTTGTAAGTCTCCCTTAAAATTATTAGATGAGTTGATAGTATTGATAAATAACAACATAAATATAATTTTTAATTTAAAAGGTTATGAGTCTAGTTTGGACTAAAAAATAAAAATTTGTAATGCATCATATTAAAATGCACTTGTATCACATTTCAAAATTAGTAAAAAAAATAATAAAAACTCGCAACGTAGAGCGGATAAATTTTCTAGCAGTTACAAATACTAAATAACATTGTATTTTTACTTAAAATATGGAGATATTATTTAAATTAAAATAAATAATACTTTTAAAATACTATTTAAATTGAAACGGAATGAATATATAAACATGAAGGATAACCATGATTTTATATATAATATATTTGGATGGTTTCCGTTATAATTGACGATTGTCTTTTTCAAAGTTAATTTTACTTCATACTGATTGTCTTTTCGTGACTAATCCGATAATAATAAATCTTACATTTCCCTTGCAAATCATAACGATGAAATAGTGCGTTTTAGTTAATAATATTTTGGTGTTAAAAAGATAAATTAATAAAATTTTAAAATTTGTTTTATAAATTACAAATAGATTTTTTTAATAAGCTTATAAATTACTAATAATTTGTTGATCAAGAAATCTAATCATTTTATAGCGACTCACCGGAGCAGGGTCAACGGCCGTTTCATTCCGTTTCTCTCGTCAGTCAAACTACTTAAAAGGAACGATCTTTCTTCACCATCATCGAACCCGATTCCGCAAGCCGACACGATGGTATCTCCATCGATCGCCACGTGTCCTCCAACCGCCACGCGTCGCTGCTCTCTTCCTCGTAGCCGCACATGTGCGCCGCCTCTCCTCCTCCTCCTCCTTCTAAGTTTAACGGTTACTTTCACCGACGCAACTTCTTCCGAGCCAAAGCTTATTTTCTCCGATTCAGTCTCCTTTCGTCTTCAATGTCATCCTTCTATTGAAATGGTGAGAAACTGTAAAAAACTGTGGAAAGTTCTTGACCGGAAAGTTAATTTTCCTTGCCGTAAGATTACAACTTCGCCGAGGTGAAAACTCTGTTCTCATTTTTCAAAAATTTCAAAGCTTTTAAACTGAGCTGATGTTTGTTTAATGTTTATAGTGTTTACGATCAAGACAGTAACATAACTGAAACTGAACTACCAGATAAAACTATGGAAGCTAAGTGTCTTCAGAGATTCTTTGAGTTAATTGATTCTGGATTCTTCAATGAAACTAAGGTTTGTGCTTGTTCATTTAGAGTCTGCTCTGTTTCTTGAAAGAGAAGAAACATTTAATAAGTCATTTTGGTTTTATATCATACTTTGAGTAATTAATGTTTTCACTTATGTACAGATTCAAGAGATTGCTAAGGGAGCTACTGAAATGAATGTTCCTATATATCGAACTAACCGGAAATTAGTTGCTAATAAGAATGGTGGGTTGGAGAATCCGTCTCCTTTGGTGTTTAATCCGTCGTGGAACAGAGAAGTTCCCCGAGTACAACGCGAGAGATTCAAATATCCTTCGGTATCTGGAGTTAAACTTCCTAGAGATGAAGAAGATATCGCCTTCATGAGCGTAAGTCATATCATATCTCCCTTGTATGGTTTGTTGTTACTTGTCATCTAACTAGGGAATGTTTTGTTGCAGGTTCTTGAACTCGGAGAACTTATAAAGACGAGACAAGTTACTTCCGAGGAACTTGTTCGGATTTATCTCAAGCAGTTAAAACGGTACTTGTTCTCACTGAGTGTTTGTTGGGGATTTTACATGTTTGGATATTGTTAATGTGTATTCTTGGATTTTTAAAAAGGTACAATAATGTTCTCGAAGCGGTGGTTACTTATACGGAAGAATTGGCATACAAACAAGCTAAAGAAGCTGATGATTTGCTCTCTCAAGGAACTTATCTCGGTATCATCTTTCTCTCATTCCACAAATTTGTTTGATTGATGAGTGACGTTTCAAGCGGTTATTACGTTTTTCTTATGCGTGATAGGACCTCTTCACGGGATTCCATATGGTTTGAAGGATATAATTGCGGTTCCTGGATACAAAACAACGTGGGGTTCAACTTCTTTCAAAGACCAACTTCTTGATATCGAAGCATGGGTTTACAAAAGGTCCTGGAAAGAATTTACCATAATGCTCACCAATATATATCCTTGGTTTCGGTTCTATTTGAGGTTATTTGACAATGTGGGTCGGATGCTTGGCTCTCTTTTTTTGTTTGTTTAGATTAAAAGCTTCAGGTGCAGTTTTAGTAGCAAAGCTCGTTTCGGGTTCTTTGGCTTATGATGACATTTGGTTCGAGGGACGGACTAGGAATCCGTGGAATATCGAGGAATTCTCTACAGGTTCATCTGCCGGACCAGCTGCTTCCACATCGGCTGGTTAGTTCTTATTGTAAATGAATAATCTCTTATTGGCTCTAACTGAATATTTTTTCTTACTTTTCCGGGTAATTCTTTTGCTTTAAGGTATGGTTCCGTTTGCCATAGGCTCGGAGACTGCAGGCTCAATGACATACCCTGCTGCTCGTTGTGGCGTAACAGCATTGCGTCCAACATTTGGGAGCGTTGGTAGAACCGGAGTGATGAGCTTATCCGAGAGTCTGGTATGGCAAAATAGCAGCAGTTATAACGTGCTTCTTCAAACCGAGTGAGAAATTTGGATTCTGTAAGTGACAATGCAAACTTTTCGGTTGTCACAGGATAAGTTGGGACCTTTCTGTAGAACGGCAGCGGATTGCGCTGTAGTCCTTGACGCTATCAAAGGGAAAGATCCCGATGATCTTTCATCGAGAGATATCGTATTTGAAGATCCTTTCTCTGTGGATATTACAAAACTCACTGTTGGGTACACCAAAGATGCTGACATGAAGGTAAACAAATAAATGGAAACTGTTTTGCAATCAGAACAAACCGAGTTTGTTGATTCGACATCCGGTTTTTCCAGGTCGTGGAAGTTCTTGCGTCGAAAGGTGTCAATATGGTTCCGTTCGAACTAAACTATACAGTGGATTCGGTTCAAGGGATATTGAATTTCACAATGGACGTAGACATGTTAGCTCATTTTGATGAATGGCAAAGAACTGGTCAAGATGATCTCTATGAAGCTCAAGATCAATGGCCGGTTGAATTACGCCGTGCTCGCGTAGTTACAGCTGTCGATTACATTCAGGTTTTGCCCATTTTCATTTTGCTTTATGGGTCAGTTTCACAATGGTTTTATCTTGGTTAATATCTTATCTCTCCGAATTATCGGTATAGGCGCAAAGAGCCCGTGGGAGGTTGATTCGAGAAGTAGAGAAGAGCTTTACGGTTGATGCTTTTGTTGGAAATGTGACCGATTGGGAGAAAGTTTGTATGGGAAATCTTGTCGGTTTACCGGTGTTGGTGATTCCGACAGGGTTCAAGAACATACCGGAACCACCAACAGACAGTTGCCGGAGAAGAACAGCTATGAATGCTGGGATTTACGCACCACCAGAACATGATCACATCGTAAGTTTAATTTATTTAAAAGAATGGAGATAAGTATTGTGAATTTTTTTCTAACAGATTTGGTTTTGTGGTTAAGGCTTTGGCATTGGGTATGGCATACCAATCGGTTACCGATAACCATAGAAAGCGACCGCCAATTGATGATCTTGGACCGGACGATTCGATACCGAATCCGCCTCGGGCTATAATCCCTCCTCGAAGGTTACATATTTGAGTTTTTTTTTGTGTGTTACATACTAGGAAAAGAGTTGTATCAATGTTATGAGTTTTTGTCATTAGGAAGTTGAAAGAAATGTTACGCTTACGAACTAAGTTGTATTTGTTTAAGGGTGAATTACCAATATGCCATATTTTGAGTTTGGTTTTCTAAATATGCCATTGAATAAAAAGTTTGTTAATTTGCCATTAAAATCACTATTCTTTGGACCATTTTACCCCTACATAATTTGTCTTTCTTAAAAACATAATCCAAAACATGATATTACATTAATCAGTCATTCTTGGAATCGATTGTGCACAGAAGAGACATAAATCTAAGAGATTGTGTGGTTATCAATTACATGATCTTCCAAGAACTCATTTGCAACATCTCCGAGAACTATTAGCTAAACACAATTTCATGATGAAATTTAAACCCAAAGTCATTTGGAAAGAAGAACCCAAGGTATGCACATTGTTCTGAACAAAGTTGTACTTACATTATTTCATGAATCCCATGCAATAATTTCTTCTTCTTTTTGAAATTTTGAAAAAGTCAATTCATATAAGTTATTTGCTTATGCACAATGCTATGTTTCTCGAGTCCATGATGATAAAAAAGCCTTCTTCATATACTTTTTTCTCAATCTTTGTCATCTACATGTTTACAAGAAAAAATAAACTTATTAGATACGGAAAATACTTTAGAGGTTAATATTATATTCGGAATCTCTTTCTATACTTCATAACAGTAAAAATTCATTAGTTTGATAGACCATTTCCGTTACGCTACTGCAGGTTATGTGTTACCTTAGCATTAGAAGTCGCAAGTTTGCGTTTCGTAAATGATGCAGAACACCGCGAGTGATTTATAAACTTCATCATGTCTTTACTTGCTATTGTTGCCTCATCTCAGATTCTTCATGCTTTTACATATACCAAATGCAAAAAAAATGATAGATTTTAACAAATAAAAACTCAAAAAGCCATAAACGCTTATTTAAAATTGAAATCTAAACCCTATAGCTAGTTGGAAAGGGGAACCCAAAGGAAAACCATAAAAGTTTATTTACGATTGAAATCTAAACCCTATGGTTTGTTTGGATGGGGGAACCCAAGGGAAACCATTAGTTAGTAACTAACATACTTCATCTAACAACAAAAGTGACTTTTAAAGATTGATGGAAAGGAAAAAAAGGTTTTACATAAGTTGTCTATAAAATGAAAACGAAGCTCTTTTTCTTACAAAAGATCTAGTTATGTCAGGGAGACAGTAATCTACACGAGGAGTAAGCAGATGGACTTTCTTCACCGTGAACTACATGTATAGCAGAAAGTAAACATGTCAACAATACAAGCTTCTTTAGTCTTTCAAAACCTATATCAAAATTCAGTACACCCATGAATGAATGAATCATCAAAGGCTTACTCACATTGTTGGTTGCGTTGGTTTCTTAGGATAACAATTAGTATACGTACACCTACAGTAGCTCTGTGAGCCCTCTAGACTATTGACCTGCTTCTGCCCATATTTTCTTCAGTTCTAACCATTGTGAGTCGGTGACCTCATAACCCGAGAAACCGACACGTTGTTAGCTACCCATGAATCAGATCTCTGCTCTTGTTTAGTTGGAAATGAAATCAGTGATAGACCTTGTCCAGTTGAAGCAGCTGAAGGATTCAGACGTAGAGATGGCTCCACCATTGATGCTGTCAGATCGGGAGATGTTATACCGCACAGTTTTTTACTGGAGCTTTGTCGATCGACACAGCCATAGTCTCAACGTTTTCATTGCAGCTAGCTCCCTCCTGCCAAATTCACCACAAAAAAAAACCCAAATTCACACCTTTACATGTGCTTAAAACTCACCTAATTGTAACTGTTTTAGATTGATCTCAACCAAACTTTAACAACTAGATTAATACAGGGAATTTGTTGGTTTCAAAACTTCCAAGTTCTACACTTTCAAGGACAATCGATGTTGAGAGCATCTAACTTGTTAGTGCTAAGAAAGGGGCTAACTTCTTATCTTCATATCTCCTACAACTACACCAGCTCGTTCTACATATGAACACAAAACATCATTTCGTCAAGATTAAAACCCCATAAGAAAAAAAGAATCTCTCGGAAATAAACTCGTGTACCTCCAACCAGAGCATTAGCCTGGTTTTCTCGCATAACCTCATGATGTAAATATTCGGAAGTCACAAGTGATTCTACAAGTTGAGCAATAGGTCATCGTCACTTTTACATATCTTCTTCTCAGGTTTAAGTTTCTTTGTCTTGTATGTGATCGTCGGCGTGCTCTCCACCACGGCGTACATCTCACCTTCGTCGCTCCTCTTCTCGTCCATGGATGATTGATTATCTTGTCTTTTCATTCTCTCGTGAGGTTTGTCGGAGAGGGTAATGCAAAACGACAAAAAATCAACCTCCTTACCTAAGTAAAAAAAATCCAACAATTTGAGAAAGGCAGGGGACGATGAATCGTCACCTCTCCATGTTAAACAACTTCTTCTCTTACTCTTTGAGTTGAGAAAGAACGACGAAGCCATAGACCAGAGAAGAGACCAGAGAGAGAAGAGTCGCATATCTGAAAAAATGTTTAAAAAAATATGGCATATCGGCAATTAATCCGTTTGTTTAAGGAGTCGTTTCAATGTGTGTGTGTTTTTGTCACTTATTGATTTTTTGCGAGTGGAAAGGTGACGACCGTGTTTCGTAGTGGACAATCTGAGAAATATATAATTTTGTCTAGTGAAATATTTTGTTGGGAACTGTAGAGCTTACCGAAATATATAATTTTGTCTAGTGAAATATTTTGTCTAGACAAACGATCTAACCAAAGCAACTGTAGAGCTTACCGAAAACACAACGACGATGTACAAAGGAGGCAAAGAGATAAAATAAACGAAAGAACTAGTGCCAAATGGTTGATTCATATTTCAACTCATCCCAAATATACTGATCTGTTCGTAAATTTATTAATCGCCCCTAAACGTGGACTAAATTTGAATTAAAAACTTAAATTAAAACAATTTCAGCATTCTTTGTACCGACACGGTGTCAATTTAGTAGAGGAGATGACAGTACAAATGTTGAGGTGGAGGCGTCCCAAGCTGAAACAGCTTGCGTGTGTAACGAAACGATAACACATGGATAGAGACTTTGAAAAAATAAAAATAACGTCGTTTCCAGAAGAGAATTAAACTCTCTTCTTCATCTTCTTCTTCCTCACGCAGAACAACAAAACTAGGGATTTCGTGCCTCCATCACAAAACTAACCACCATGTCTTCTTCATCTAATCAAATGTCCTCTTCGTCGTCGGGTAAGTTCACTAATTCATCTATTATCTGAGAAACTTGACGATTCGAGAATTAGACATTATGATTTTCAAGCTGGAGAAATCGTGGATGGAGATTGGGTAGAGGAATGCTAAAATCTTGTAGGTGTGGAGAAACTTTTGTGATTAAAACCTCAGACACCAGTAAAAATCCAGGACGACTATTCCATTGATGTCCTTATGGTTCTGAAAATGTACTATTAAAAATTGATAAGTGTGTTTCTCTTATTCATAGAATCTTGAATTGAGTTGGTTTGTTTTGATGGTTTTAGGAAAATTATCATTTATTTAAATGGACAGACGAATGTATGGTAGAAGAAATTGACGATGTGAAGAAACATGTTTGTGAGCTTCAAGGAAGAATGACAGCATTAGAGAAGTCTATTGGAAATTTGTGGAACCGATTTCAGTAATTTAGAGCTTGAGACTAGAGCTGTAAAGTCGTCGTTAGCTTTTACGATGAGATGTTAAATGATGTGAAAGATGTGAATGTTGCATATGAGGAAGAAATAAAAGCTATGTAAAATGAGGTTATGAGTTGTGATAAAGAAATGCAAGAATGTAAAGACAAGATCCGTAGTTTGAAGAATATCATCATTTGCGGATTTATCATTGCTAGCATTGTATTTTACTGTTCGGTGTTTGCATAAGTTGGCATTATCTTTGTTTTATATAACTAATGGTTTGAAGTTTGATTATATGTTGGTGTAAGTTTGTGTTGGTGTCAATGTGAGTTTATGTAACGTTTTGGTTTTATTAATTTAAGAAGATCTTAACATATTTTTTATGTCATTCTGTTATAATGAAATGCAAACAAAATGACTAAATACAAAAGATAATATTAAAGTACCCACATAGATGTTACTGACATTACAAACTTTCAACTACCAAAAAAAAAGATGAAGAGTATGCAATCTATCCGAAAATCAAACTTTCAAATACCAAAAAAAATGTAAAGAACTTGCAAGTCTATCTGAAAACAAACTTCAGCAGCTAAATAGGGTATTAGTCAATCCAAAGAGCACACAAAATACAATATCAGATTCCTTGAGATGGTTGATTTGGTTGGCTTGGTCCTTCCAACATATCAAAAGTCCTTATTTCTGCAACAGAAGTCTTGGGTTTCTTTGGCTTCCTAGGCTTGTAAGGAACTTCATCATTCTTACACTTCGATGAATTATGGCCAACCATACCACATCTGTAACATCGCATTGTCCAACCATGGTTGGTAACTTTCTTTCCTTTTTTTGGCGACTCCTTAACCCCCTTCATTCTCTTTTGTGGCTTCTTGTTCCTTCCTTTTGAAGCCTCTCTTGGTGGTGCAGTAAGTGTTGTCTCACTTGATTTTCTCCAAAACTTAGCACCATTTAAAGGCTTGATATCGTCACTGTATTGGTTCACCCATTTATCTGTCAAGTACCAATCAGAAATAAAAATCTTATGAGCTAAGTTTCTTGATCATCATCACATGTAAACAATGCATGTATGGTATTCCCGTCAAATTCCATCTACGGCAACTGCAAGTCGTGAGACGAATGTTCACTCTGTGAGAAACTCCTTTCCCTATGACTTGATACATTCCATTTGAACTTGGAATGACAACACAATGTTTCCTCTCTTCTTCCTTGATAGCAAGCACTTGAGCGACCTTTTTACTACGTTTCTTCTTCCATTTCTCTACCTTAAGTATCCTAATTTTAATCATCACTATTGTTTGCCTCCTCATTATCTCTAACAAATCCACAATTGGCATACTCTAGTATTTATAGTTTGTAGTCTTTAATCCTTCTGAATTGCTCATCATATTCATCTTGAATCATATCCGATGTCTTCTTTTTTTATTTTCTACATTGATCATCAGAAGTCATCAAGCTATAACGCTCTTCAAATAGTGTTTGAATGGCTTTAGGCTTCATGCCAGACTCATTCCTAAGATCATTTACAATGAATTTCGCAATCACACTCTCTGATAGTATTTTGCACCGGCCATCCTTGTTGCATGTATGCTCCACTTGGAATGTTTTCATTGTCCATTGATCAACTAATCTCTCATAAGAACAACAGATCCTCCACGAGCAAGGAGTATCACTTACAACTCCACATTTTGCCTCACATTTTATCCCTCCCTACCTTTTTTACTTCACATTCCAGCCACCCATCAAAGCATATTCTAATACGGCTTCGTTGAACTCTTCGACGTTGTCAAACACTGGTCCGATAGCTAACTCACCACTTCTTCTTCTCCATTTACGATACCATATACTCTCCTCTTCTTCTTCAACATCAGAATCAGGAGTACTCAAATAACCATCATTATCTTCATCGTCATCTTCTTCAATGTTCGCCACAATCTTTTCAACTCGAGCTTCTTCATCACACATCTCACCATCTGCATTATGCTCTTCATTACCTTCGGCATTACCATCAGCATGACCCTCATTTTTACCATCGTCATCATCATTAGAATCTTCATCCTTCTCGATAAAGATATCAACACATCTCGTCCACATTGACGCTTCACACTTCCTCTTGAAATTGTCAGTCCCATCGTGTAATATTTTCGATTCCCCCATACCTTCATACGACAACTTATGCCAGATCCTGTCTGTATAAAGAGATGTAATTCACTCTCTACGCCCCTCAAGAAAGCTTATATAATTGATTCAAATGTGTCCAGAGTTCCTCCCTCATAAAATACTTCACCATCTGCATTTGTTTTAAACATCCCACCATGCGAAACATTGAAAAAACAGAGCATCAATCACTGAAAAATAGAAGAAAACAATTAATTTTCGCCACTGAAACATTTCATCGAACATCATAGGTGCATAAATTTTGTTTACTCTCTACCGTAAACAAACTTGAACAAAGTGTTATATATCTATTGAAATTACACAATATGGAAGTATTTTGGTGATTTCCACAATTTAAAACCACAAATTTGTACTTCTCTAAAAAAATCCACAATTTTGACCTGAAACCTTAATTTAATCAATACCTCATTTTCTGCAGAAATCGATGATGCCAGTTCTTGATTTTGATGTCTTGATGTTTCTCGTATACTCTCCTCCGCTTAATAATCCAATCTCCAAAGAAACTGTTATAATAGATTGAATGCAATATTCTCTTTTCTTTGTTTTTCTCTACAAAGAAAGTAATAAAATCAAGCCAAAGTATTAACTAAACACAACAACTCAAAACGACGTCGTCATAAAAATACTACACCAAAACGACGTCGTTTACTTCTCTCGCAAAACACCTTTCTAATGACCTGCCACCGCAACAATCAACTAGTAATCTCCTATGCTAAACTGACATTGTGTCCATACAAGGAATGTTGAGGTTGTTTTAGTTTAGTCTAGGTTTTTAATTCAAATTTAGTCCATGTTTAGGTATGTAATGGTACACTTAGTAAGTTTAGGAATGAGTTAGTCGATATGGGGTGAGTTGAGGCATGAATCGACCGTTTTCCTAGAATACCTCAGAACCATCGACAACTGGAACCGCAACCACAACGAAGAGAGAGAGAGAGAGACTCAGTCCCGCACTACAGCCGCTTGAAGAATTCAAAATCCACTGATTTAGCCTACAACCGACGATCTTAAGCTGGAACTGCAGCTGTCAACCTTGGCTCGAAGCCTTAACAGAAGCTAAGTACTGATACCGCGATGAAAAACTCTACATGAATGAGGGTGAGGAATATATCTGACCATAGAATCAGTGGATCTACAGCTTCGAAGCATTTTTCTGGTTCAATGGCATCTGACCATATATACCATCATCTTTCTAACTACTCATATATGCAAATTTGCTAAACGAAACACACACAAGCGATGGGAGGAGAAACTTCGCACGACAAGTAAGTTGCCGAATATAATTGCTCCTCTGAGCAATGAACATAGTAACAGTTAGGGTTTTGGGATTTTGGGGAAAGATTTTAGAGAGAGTTAATCTCTCTTTCTCTCGTTATAATTTTCAACTTCGAAAGATTTTCATCTGGTTTTTGGTGAAAAAAATTAGTAATAATTTAGTGGTAAAGAAGGGGGGAAAAAATCAACAAATCCATTCTACAAGCTATTAAAAGTGGTAAAATGAAAAGTTGTGGTGAAAAATGTATAACTTTTTTTTATTAAATTAAAGGGAAAATTGTCAAAAAAAATCTTCAATTATCAAACAAATCTTTAATTTTCAAATTTTAGAAAAAAATTTCAATTTTTTCTTAAGTTATTTTAATTCCACCTTTTTAAAGTATTAATTTAAATTCCAAATTTTCATTGACTGGCCGAACAAAAGTCAAGCGCTAAATCCCTATTAACATCCATTAAATTGAAAACGATGTTGTTTTGCGACATCCTTTTACGTTAAATGAAAGCAAAATCAAAAAAATATAAAACTAAGTATATTCTTTGGTAGCACATTACTATCTTGATTAGTTAGCACCTATTATTCAAATTTTATTCCACGTATCTTTATATGCAATTGATTTGCAATTTTAATAACTTAATAAATAAATTAATTTTGAAATTCAGTAATTTTAATTCGTTTAACAATTTTTCAATTTTTTTTGTTGATTGCAAAACTAATTTGATATTTCTTAAATTATTAAACTATCTAAATTTACTGAATTTCAAAACTAATTTATTTATTAAATTATTAGACTTACTTATTTATTAATTTAATTAGTTTTAAAATAATATCTATTGTCCTTTTTCAATTAATTATTTTTAATTTATCTATTTATTAAATGGTTAAACTAATTAAATTATTGAATTTAAAACTATTATTGAAATATTAAATTAATTAATTTATTAAATTATTAAAATTTCAAAACCAATTGGATATAGTATATCTGAATAATATATGGGATAGAGGGTTCAAATTTTGATTTCATAAATTTGTCTAATGGAACCATGTACATGTCATGTCCTGACCCTGAAGAATTGGCTCTGAGAAAACTTAAGACGAAGAAAGGCTTAGAAGAGCTTAATATGGATCCTGTTGGACAAGGCTCGTATCTGCGACTTGCACGACCTCCTATCATTAGCAAGCTAGTTGATCAGAACAGGAGCTTAGTTTTTGACTATAGACATGCTGAGAATTTATTGGATCAATCGCGAGCTATGGTGAGGCTTGAAGGAATTGGTGACAAAACTCCTATACATACACTGGATGAACCTGATAAAAACAGAGAAGGGGACGTAAGTAAAACTGTTTTGGAAGGAAGAATGCCTCTAGTACATAGCAACGTTTCTGGAAACATCCCTCAAGATCATGATTTAAACAGACCTTTCTCTCCTGCCCCGGTCTTTTCTGTTGGCTCTACTGAGGAAACGTCTTCTAACTTAAGTGGTAAAAACGGTGGCTCTAAGAAGAAAAGATCATCATGGTCAAGACATAACAGGAGGATTCCTAAGGATAAGACAAAAGAGATTGATGTTGATGGTTCTAAACAGGATGGTGTCCCACTTACTCCTTCTAAAAGAAATTTTCTGAACTCGGAAGAAGCTTTTTCTAAAGTGTGTAAACAAGTTGATGGTTTGATGGTTCACCTGAAACCATCCACCTCTCAATGACTACACTCAGTTGGAACTGTCAAGGTTTGAGAGGCAACTTGACAGTTCGACGCCTTGAGGAAATGTGTCGTGAACATTTCTCGGACTTTTTGTTTCTCCTAGAGACTAAAAACTCTAGTGGTTACGTGGAAGGTTTAAAAAGATCGTTGGGTTTTGATCATGTTTTTGTGGTGAATCCCTCGGGGCTTAGTGGGGGCCTAGCCTTGTTTTGGAGAATGACGCATAAAGTGGAAATCTTAGTGGCGAGTAACAGAGTTATCGATACCAAAATTGATGATGGGCGGGTAACATACTTTATTTCTTTCGTCTATGGTGACCCGATAAGAAGTAAAAGACGAGAAGTATGGAACATGATAACAAATGTGGGGATTAATAGAGATCAAGCTTGGTCTTTGATTGGTGACTTTAATGAGCTGCTTGATAATACAGAGAAACATGGAGGTCCATTACGAGCTGATGCTTCTTTTCACGATTTCAGATCACTAATCCACAGCTCTGGTAATAAGCTGTCATGGGCTGAAAGAAGTACACAGCTCTGGTAATAAGCTGTCATGGGCTGGTCGGAGAGAAGTGCTTAATGCAAATGGATTGAAGGAGCGAATATGGATACAATGCTGCTTGGACAGGGCGTTTGGTAATGCGAAAGGGTTTCGTCTCTTCTCAAGAGTCCACTGTGAATACTTAAAACGCTGGGGATCAGATCATAGACCTTTGCTTATGAACCTCATGGGACAAAAAACGAGTTTCAAAGGAGGGTTTTTTTTCGATAAGAGGCTTTGCGAGAAACCAGAAGTTGTTGAACTGATTCGCAGAGCTTGGGATGGGTCTAGTGTCGCTGGACAGGAGACAGTGCAGGAGAGGATTGTTAGGTGCCGAACAGAGTTAGCTAAATGGAAAAGAGGAAACTGTTCCAACTCGAAAATTCTCTTGGATAAACTGAAGCTGGAACTGGATATTGAATCTTCAAAAACCTCTCTAGACATCAAAAAGATGGCAGACTTGAAATTAGAACTCGTACAAGCTAATAGAGAAGAAGAAATCTTTTGGAAGACTAAGAGCAAAACTGATTGGCTTCAAAATGGTGATAAAAGCACTCGGTTCTTTCACGGGAAAGTGAAATCTCGGCGGATGAAGAATCATATACACTCTCTTCTTGACCCGCTGGGAGTTGAGAGGTTCTCAGAAGAGGAGAAAGGAGAGATCGCAGTGAACTATTTCACTAATCTGTTTAAGTCGACACAACCGAGTCCTGCGACGGAACTGTTACATGGTTTCCAGGGGAGAGTTACGCAAACAATAAATGCTGAGTTGCTAAAACCTATCGTTGTTTCGGAAATAAGAAAGGCGGTGAAGTCTATAAAGAGTGATAATGTCCCAGGCTTCGATGGCTTCACTGGTAGTTTTTTCAGAAATTCTGGGACATCACTGGGACTCAGTTAGTCAAACAAGTGCAACAATTTTTTGCGACAGAAACCATGTCGAATGAGTGGAATTTCACGCAATTATGTCTTATACCCAAGAGGACGAACCCAAACGAGATGTGTGATCTCCGACCTATAAGCTTATGTTCGATTCCTTTTAAGGTGGTGTCTAAGATCATTTGCTCTCGTTTAAAGAAGTCTCTGCCCCAACTTGTATCACTCTCACAAGGAGCTTTCCTTGCTGGACGTTTGATCTCGGATAACATCTTACTAGCTCATGAGATGATTCATGGCTTAAAGACTAATCCGAAGTGCAAAGAGGATTATATCGCCATTAAAACGGATATGTCGAAAGCATACGACCGAGTTGAATGGAATTTTTTGGAAGAGTTACTTGGAAAGATGGGGTTTAATCGAAGGTTTATTTCATGGATTATGGCTTGTGTTCGATCTGTTTCTTACACAATTTTGCTCAATGGCCAGGCTCACGGAAATATAAAACCTGAGAGAGGAATTAGACAAGTGGATCCCCTATCCCCTTTTCTTTTTATTTTGTGCGCAGAGGCACTCGTTCATGTCATGAACAAAGCGGAGCTAGACGGTAGAATTTCGGGAATGCGGCTCACGAAGAATTGTCCGCCGATACAACATCTACTATTTGCCGGTGATAGCTTTTTTATGTGTAGAGCTTCTTTGAGGGAATGTACTGAGTTTCTAAGGTGCCTAAAACTATATGGTGACGCATCCGACCATGAGATCAACTTTCAAAAATCGACGATAACCTTCGGAGCTAAGATTGATCCTATTATGAAGAGATTGTTGTCTTGTCTTCTTGGCATTCATAAAGAAGGTGGCGATGGGAAGTATTTGGGGTTACCGGAGTGTCTAAGTGGATCTAAGCAGAAACTCTTAGCTTTCATCGGAGAAAAACTTAACAAAATATTAAATGGATGGTTTGCCAAAACGCTTTCCCTTGGTGGAAAGGAGGTCCTTCTAAAATCGATTGCTACAGCTCTCCCGGTGTACGCTATGTCGTGCTTTCGTCTCACTAAACATCATTGTGAAAAGATCACGAGTGTGATGTTCTCTTACTGGTGGAGTGCGTGTGAGAAAAAGCGGAAAATCCATTGGGTGGGATGGAAGGATTTGTGTAAGTCGAAAGACAATGGTGGTATTGGATTTAAAGATATTGGTGATTTTAATCAAGCGTTACTTGCCAAGCAAGCATGGAAAATATTGAATGAACCGGAGTCACTCTTGGCTCGAGTCTACCAAGGTAGATACTTCTCCTCATCGAGCTTCCTAGAGTGTGGAAAAGGCTATAGGCCATCTTATGCGTAGAGAAGCATTCTACACGGTAGAGAGTTGCTTGTGAAAGGGCTAATCAAGTCTATTGGTGACGGGAAAATGACCTATGTCTGGACAGATAAATGGTTGCTGGATAAGGTCCCTCGGAAGCCAATGAATTTACAAAATACCATAGACTTGGAACTGAAGTTGTCTTCGCTTATAGGTACTGATGACAAATGGCTGGTACATCGTCTACAGGAGCTGTTTCCGACGGTTGATGCTAACAGGATTCTACAATTACCAATTGGCCGAGTAGATGATAGATATATTTGGAGCTTCTCAAACAATGGTGCATACTCTGTTAAGAGTGGTTACTGGTTACTAGGGAACAACCCCCTGGAGGTTTTAAATACGACTCTCTCCAAGACCAAACCATTGAGATCAAGAAAAGAATTTGGAAGATGAACACAGAGCCTAAAGTAAGGATGTTCTGGTGGCGTGCCATCTCTGGTGCCTTGGTTGTGGCCTCTCGCTTACGAACCAGAGGCGTAATGATTGGGAATATATGTAAACTTTGTGGCCAACAAGAAGAGACAATCGGCCATGTCCTCTTCAAGTGCCCTGTGGCTTTAAGCATTTTTGAGGGGCTAAACATTCCTCTTCCATTATCAGGTTTCTCTGACTCTGTAGCTGAAAATATGTCCTTTCTCTTCCAAGTTATGGACGATGCATCGATTACAGCGGATGTTAGGAGTGTGATTCCTTGGATGCTTTGGAACGTGTGGAAGAACAGGAACAATATCCTATACGCGGAACAACAAATGTCATTAGAAAAAGTGCTGCAGCGAATTGTAGATGATGCTAAAGAATGGGGTATTGCTAATGTCTCCGACCAGATTGGAGACAGAGGTGTACATAACCTGGAATTATCGAGCCTTAGATGGCAACGACCTCCATCAGGCACCGTCAAATGTAATGTGCATGCATATTGGAGAAGCTCTAAATGGCA
>OVAN01005818.1:0-22699 GCA_900406275.1 Anastatica hierochuntica | reverse complement strand
TATATACATGGTTATCACAGGAATTGGAATATTTTTCGGAATCTTTTCACAAGGACGTTGACAGAAGATTTAATTGACCAACTTGGTGCAAATATTCTAATACTATTGTACAATATGGAGAAAACTTTTCCCCCTCGTTCTTTGATGTTATCAGGCACCTCTCAATATATCTCCCACATGAAGCGGCACTTAGGGAACCATTTCTGTTTAGGGGGATGTACCATTTTGAATGCTTCATAAAATATCTAAAATAGAAGGCCAAGAATCTTGCAAAAGTAGAAGGTTCTATAGTGACAAAGACTCTGTTAGATCAGACATCTCACTTCACGCCGTTCTATGTCGCTCCTAAAGTTTTTACACGAAAAGAGTCGTACGAGGTTATGATGATGGTAGCGAAGTACCAACTTACGCAGTGGATGGAGTTCCAGACATATTTTTTGAAGTTGGTCGTCTTAGTGGAAGAGTTAAAGAAGACTAGTGGGGTAGTGAAGATGAAAACCATTACGCTCACACATACATTCTATTTAATTGCAATATATATATATATATATATGATAAAATTAAGGTTTAGCTATTTTAATCTTTTGAGTTCATTTTGTGTTTTAAAGTTAGGATACCAGGTCTTCCTGAGTGGTTTTACCTGTCTAAAGTAGATGGCAAGTCCTGTCGATGTTGGGAAATTAAACCTATAGTAAGATATGATTGTAAGGAGTCCAAGTTTTCTTACCCTAGCATTCGTAAAATGAGTTCATATTTTAGATCAACCACAACTAACTTTGATTATGCATCTAGTTCGCCTTGGTCTGAAAAAAAAAACTAGTAAAAATTCAAAAGGTATTATTACTAGTCAATAAATAACAATTGAAGATTTTATGGGTTCAATAGAAAATTGAGAAATTTCTAAGGTTCATAAATATCAAATTTATCAAATATCAAAATCAATTTTTTGAGAACACATTTTTCAATCAAAACCGAAGGAAGAGATATTCAACTTACAAAACTTTTTGAAACGACTCCTCTATTTTCTCAAAAAACCTTACAAAAATATAGAGAAAAGAATTTCAAATATATACATATTGGTTTAATCCAAGTATGAATAAAATCTCTTTCAAAAGAGGACTTAAATACTTTTATTTTGGCTATCTTAAGAGACACACGTTTTAAAATTTAAAGATTCTTTATTAAGTTCTATTGAGTCAAGTTTATGCACTGGACCAATACATTTTGATTTTTATCCAAATTTCATGGTTTCTTTAAACGATAGAAATTCCTTGCAATCTCTGGTTTGACAAGTTAAAATTCATAACTATGAAATATAGTAGGATTGATAATAACAAGATTGATACCAATAGCTTTGATATTTCGAGTTTATTATAAAGCTATGATAAGTGCGCTTTCTCTTCAAAAGTAAAAATTTCAAGTAAAAAAGGTGAAACATTTCTTCTTCAAACAAATCTTTCTAGATCTAACTTTGTTGTTCCTAGATCTATTCAATGGAAATATATAAACCTCCCAGATGAATGAGTTCTTGTAGGAGCAGCTCAATCAAAATCTCCTAAAATAAAGCGAACAATTCATGATGGAAAGGTTAAACGTCTTTTATTAGAAACAATAACCAAGACAACATTAACAATTGTTCATGTGACTCTTCCTCCCTTTCTTTCTGAGATAATAGACTTAGGAAGAGTCTCTCAAATTGCTTGAGAGTCCCCAAGAAGAGAAAGATCTTCAAATTTTCTACCACAGTTTTCAACATTCGATATTCCAAATTCAGTTTTAAGAAATGTTGATTTTCGAACGAAAATTCCAAACCTGTCTACATAGCTGAAAATAGTTTTTCACAAAATGAATTTTCCGCAAAATCTGAACTAACCAGTCCTACTTTTTCAGCAATCACAGATAATATACTTAATGAACTAAAAGTTTTGGAAAAAAAATTTCACATTAATAAAATGTTTATGAGAGGTAATTTCTACTTAGAAAATAATACTCAAAAAAGCTTTGGTGTTTCAAAAGTTTTCTGAAAATAGAACATTAATGCAGGATGAGTTTTATAAATATTTTCAAAAGAATCAAGATCAAGTCTTGCTTTTCACTTGGTTTGAGGAATTTGCGTCCGAAAATAATATCTATTTCCCTTCTCTAAATCCGCAAATCCTATCACCAACCGAGATAAAACTCTCGAGTGGAAAACTCTTGCAAATTGAAAATTTCCGTTCCAACAACCCCCTCTCCAAGGAATAAAGTTGGTATCGCTGGGAAGACCGATCGAAGCTATTCCATATAAACCCCCACAAGAAGATGAAAAAACAAACATTATAAATATCATTGTTAAAAATAACTTTTCAAACTCAAATCTTGGAACAATAAGCAAACAACTAGACATAATTGGGAAATCAATTCAAAGTTCAAAGGTTGTTCTTGAAACACCTCCTTCAGAAAATAAAAATAAAAACCCCATGTTCAAACCTTTTGAAATCTCAAATCCCAGTGTCAAAACTTATAAAGATTCAAACATAAAGTTCATTTGCGCACTCCAAAGCCAGTTAATTAGAATTGAAATGGGAGATAATGGCATTCCATAACCTTCTGACATTCTAGATACCCAACCTCCAAAATACAAATTAATACTCTAGCTCAAGATTCAGACACTAATGAAACCTCTGAACAATTCTTTGAACCAATCCTAAAAATAAACCATATAAACTGGAACAAAAGCCAAAAACGTATAATTTCCGCCCCCGGTCTAGGACAAATTTAACCAATTGAACAATCTAGATTCAACTCCTCTTCAGTTTATGACTGGAATATTGACGAGATTTCTAAATACAACATCTTAAATTTTCTCCAAAAAATGACAATGGCTGCAAACGCCTACATAACCCAAGTAGGCAACCCACTTAAAGGATGGTGGAATAACTTCCTAAGGCCTCAACAGCGCATTGAAATATTAGATGTCGTAAAGACCGATGAAGATAATATTTTGATTCTAGATGAATCGGGAAATCTCCAACCAGATGTTGTAACAACCTTAGTTATAACCATAACCTTACAATTTATAGGAGATCCTACATTCCTCTGGGAAAAAAATGTTGAACTTCTGTCAAATCTCATATGAAAAAAACTAAGTGATTTTCAATGGTATAAAAATAATTTTCTTGCGAAGTTTTACTCTGTCAGGATTCAAACCAACCTGTCTGGAAAGAAAAATTTCTTGTTCGATTCCGGACACATCAAGGAGAAAAGGTTAGAAATAATATTAAAGAATCAAAAGGAACCAAATAATATATTATAACGATTTCACATATGGAGAATTGATAAGTATCATTCAACAAGAAGGTCTTAAAGTGTGTCAAGATCTAAAACCCCCAAAAACGTAATAAATGGGAACTGATAGCACATGTTTTCGCCCGAGATAACACTGCAAGCGCACAGAAGTACGTTGTAGTGATTCGGGATCGAATCCACAGAGACCAAAGGTAGCACGAAGAATGTCAGATCAAACAGCGGGCTAAAGCTAAAAAGATGTCTTGTAAAGAAGATGAAAATATCGAATTAAAGAAAGCAAAGAAGGCAAGAAAGCAACGTTGGGGTTGTAATTAAATCAAAGAAGTGTTGGGCATTGGGTATTCTCAGGAAAACAATTCATTATTGACTCAAATTATAGATTAGGGAACAAGTTTTAAACCGTCTTGAACTCAAAAACTAATGTAGAACTAATCTACTTCTGTAGTATCAGTTCCCTATGTATTAGAAATCTCAAGACTAACTTTCGTTGACCCTCGATTTCTAATCATGCATTCCTAACAGGTTTGATATGCTCACAATTCAGTTAAACATCAACTTCCATTTGCTTAAGAAGAATTGCTCATCTAAGATTCTTTCAGGCATTTAATCGAACACTTTCCAGGCGTTAAATTACCTAAGATCAGAAACTAAATGATCAATTTAATTTCATGCATTACGATCAATCCTAGATGAAAATCCATTTAATTAAATCCCTAATCATACAATTCTTCATCAACTACTCACTCATGTTCAGAGAATCAACACAATTCAAATCAGAGAGAGACAAAATTTTTTTAACAATAAACAAAGAATAAGGTTCAGAATTCTTCTCAGATTCGAAGTACGTAAGATGATTCTTCTCCTTAGGTTTCAAAGCTCTCTCTTCTCTCAAAAAGTATGTAAAAGTGCATAATGAAACAGGGAACATGAGTATAGGTTCTATTAATGAGATCCGGCTTAAGATAAGTTTGGTCTGGTTCTTCTTAAAAACCGGTATGAAAATCGGGACAGGGATCGACCGATCCAGGGACAGGGATCAAACGATCCTTGTCCATATTTCTGGATATTTTCTAGCCTTCAAGAAAACTTCCTTCCAAGCTTGAAATCCATCCAAAATTCGTTTTTTTCGCACATCCAAGCTCGATTTCTGTAAAAACAACAAAGAAAACAAATCCGCGAAAAAAAGATCTGAATACATGCTAAAAACCATAAATCTCGAGTAAAATATGTAATAAAAACTACTAAAATACTAATACACTAAATCCCCTAGACTTGAATATTTGCTTGTCCTCAAGTAAAGAAAACAAAGCTTAAGCCTACGGAAAAAAAGTTTGAAAACCAAATGGATCATATGCTATCAGAAAACCGTACTCTGGGCTACTTTCGCTAAGCATATAAACTTAGAACAATTAGATCAGTCTCCCCAATAATTGCTGCATAACCTCCCAAGCCTATCCATACTCTAAAATCTGATCCTGCAAACTCAGCTTCCATGTTAATAACTCTCTATATTCATTTAAGATAGGCGTGAAAATTTTCACCGAAGAACTCATAATCAGGAAATAAGGCTAGGTATTCAAGGCTTTTAGTGGTGAGGCTTAGAGTGTTTCGGGTATCAAAAATTGCGTCAAAATGCAAGACATGCAAAATCTTAGGAGAGAAAGAGTATATTGATATCCATGTCCCCTAACTACCCATTATAAACCACCAATCAAAAAGTAAACCAAATATTTGCATTCTTAAGGGTGAATCCAATCAATAAAATAATATGCAAATGCTAATTTCTAAACCAGATTTAAAGAAATAAAATAAAGTTTTCGTTTTTTTTTCAGAACGAAAATCTGGTTCAAATTAGCTTATCAATGACGTTTTTCAACTCTAAAACACTCATACAACATGAAGAAATGCAACATAATCATCTAAACCACTTAAACACCCAACACCGAGAAATCAAAAACTTAGGACCGTGTCTAAACCACCCAAAATATACAATCCTACCTAAGCAATTAGAAGGATCATGTCTACCCTATTCCCTCCATTTTTTTACACATGTGTGCACATAAAATGAAAAAGAAATGTATGGAGATTCAAGGAGATAAGATAAGGGTTTGGTGTCAGACTAAAGATGAGTCTGGTCACTCAGGATTACCACAAAGGATGGTAGAAAGAGAAATGGGGATGTAATCCTCAATGATGGGTTTGATTCCTGATTTAAGTTCCTGGATCAAAGCACTTAAGTTCATTAGTAAGGCAAATAAAATAGAGTTAATAACATTTCAGACAAAAGTCTAAGTTCCAGAGATTTCTGGTGGGGAGTTTGGTCATGAGTTATTCTGGTTTGCCTCTGCTAAAAGTCCAAATGAAAAGGATAATGAGAATATAAATGAAGTGCAATGCTGAGAGATAATAGTCTGAAATCATCATAAAACTTAAACAATCCATAAACTGACTCAATAAAAAACATCAAAATGACTCAAACAACACCAAAACAAAAAGAAAAACATAAGTAACCTCCCCCAAACTTATCTCACAACGTCTCGGTGGGAAACAAATCCAAGGAAGGGGTAAGTAGCAAATAAAAATAAAAATCCAAATAAAAAGAAAAAAAAAAAAACAGAAATGAAAAGATAAAGAGAACTACTAAGCTACTCTAGAAGTGCTAGGCCTCTGACTGGAAGTGGCCCTAGGGCGCCTGCCTGCATCTCCTGAAGCAGAGTATGCTCTCCTTTTGGAGTACTCCTCGCTCCGTCTAGCCTCCTCTCGCGCAAGAGCCTCGCGAGTCTCTTGAGTCTCATCAGACTCCTCACTCTCAGTCTCCTCGTCATCATCATCTGCAACAGCTGCTGGAACAGGTGGCGCTCTGTGCCTAATAGCGTCCTCACGAACAGACCTGCTATGAGAACAAGAAACAGATCTGCTATCCGTGTTGTCCAAGTCCGGATAGACACAACGTACAGAGGCCAGAAACTCCTGACATAGCTTGGGGTAGACATGCTCACGAAGCTCCAGCAAGCCTCGGAGTCGCATCCTGTCAAAAAGGTCGTAGAAGTCTTGTCGAATGCCAAAAGCATCTAGGAGCTCATCATCAACGACTCGAGTTATCGGGAATGTAATGTGTCCCAAATCTTGCAGAAACTGCGAGTCATATTGATCCCACTCTAGACTAACCAGACGGTTTGTAGGATGTGTGAGATCACTCCTCTTGAACCGATAGTGCAAAATGGAGCTAGACGGGTCCCACGTCTTCGGAACCTGTCCTCTCTTTCGTCTACTCATAACCTGCGAAAATAGACACTTGGAAGCAAAATTAGTATTCAAATCAAAACAAGACAAACACGAAAATCATTCACTCTGATTCAAAGAGTATTATTCTGCGAAAATCAAGCTCAAAAACATCAAGAGCATGCATCAAATCATTCATCAAAGTAAGAGCAACATACAATATGTCCAATTTCTGTTTTGCATTCCAAGTGAAAATAATCGTTTTATCGCAGTCAATCATTAAAACATGTTTTAATCAATCCCAGAGATGCCACAAAGAAATAAAAACATCAATAACACAAGGAAAATCATGACAAAACATGCATCCTCGCAAAAATCAAGCATACGAAATGCGAAATCGCAGAATAACCAAAATCAATCCTTAAAACGCTAAATCTAGGTGCAATCCTACTGCTAAACATCTTAGAGCATGCGTATATGATCATCCAAATACCAAACATTCATCAAAATTCAAGAAATCGAAAATTCCCAAATTTCTTCGAAAAATATGCTTGTAGAGATTGTGGACACATACCTTGGATTTAGTGGAATTTGATCGGATAGAAAGATAGAGTACAAGATTCTCTTGATTTTAGGCTCCAAAACGGCTCAGACCCGTCAAGTTTTGAGTAAAATCGAAAAGTTTTGGTGACTTTTTCGTGTTTGGTTCGAGAGAGAATATGAAGAACTTACCTGATTTTCGCGTTATAATATTGTGTAATCGGGACAAGGATTGATCGATCCGGGGATAAGGACCGGTCGATCCTTGTCCCTTTGTTTTTGCTCAAAATTAGACAAGGATCGATCGATCCGAGAATAGAGATCAATCGATCCCTGTCCTTCGGTCTGGGTGGTTTATTTTTCTACAATAACAAAGCTAAAAACACAAAAAACGTCAAAAGCACCAAAAACCAAAAATCAAAAACGTAAAATACTACAAAATTAGCTAAAAATCAAAGAGAAAACTACCTAGTAGGTTGCGTCCCACTCAACGCTTGTTTAAAGTCTCGAACCTGACTGTAATACGATCACACGGCAGGTGGATCCTTCAAAAGAATTCGCATTCTCTTGTCGGATGGCTCATCTGCAATGAAGAACAACAACTCCATACGATTTAACCTCAGCAATCAAGAATGGTCTTGACCAACACAATTTGAGTTTTCCAAGAAACAATCGCAAACGTGAGTTAAACAAGAGTACCTGATCTCCTACAATGAATTGGCATGGAATGATCCTCCTATCATGGAATGCTTTGGTCCGCTCCTTGTAGAACCTTGTGTTCTCATAAGCATTCAATCGAATCTCATCAAGTTCATTGAGTTGAATCATTCGCTTCTCAGTTGCATGCTTGATGTCGAAGTTCATCAAATTTGTAGCCCAAAGTCCCTTGTACTCGAGTTCAACAGGCAAATGACATGCCTTCCCATACACCAAATGAAATGGTGTAGTGCCTAGTGGTGTCTTGTAGGCAGTTCTATACGCCCATAGCGCATCATCTAGCTTCACATACCAATNTGAGTCTTGCCTACAGTCTTTTCTAGGATTCCTTTGATTTCCCTATTGGAAATCTCAACTTGTCCATTTGTTTGAGGATGATAAGGTGTAGCTACCATGTGTCTAACTCCATGCTTCTTCAGAAAATTCTCAAACAACTTGTTGATAAAATGGGATCCTCCATCACTTATTACCACTCTGGGCACACCAAATCGAGGAAAAATCACAGATTTGAACATCTATAGGACCACTTTGGCGTCATTAGAGGGACTGGCCAGCGCCTCAACCCACTTGGAGACATAGTCTACTGCAACCAAAGTGTATTGATTTCCATAAGAAGATGGGAAAGGTCCCATGAAATCAATACCCCATACGTCAAAAACCTCTACTTCTAGGATGAAGTTCTGAGGCATTTCATTCCGCTTACTGATGTTGCCTTTCCTCTGACAAACATCACACTTAGAGACATAATCATGGGCGTCCTTAAAGAGTGTTGGCCACCAAAAACCTGCCTGCAATACTTTCGAAACATTTTTGAAAGTAGCAAAATGTTCTGCATACTCAGAACCATGGCAGTAATACAAAATACCTTGAACCTCAGACTTTGGGATGCATCTGCAAAAGAGTCCGTCAGCACATTTCTTGTAGAGAAAAGGATTATCCCAAAAGTAATGTTTGACATCTCTGAGGAACTTCTTTTTCGCATAGCCTGCAAAATTTGGTGGCTCCACATCTGCACTCAGAAAATTCGCAAAATCTGCAAACCAAGGAATCTCATCGTGAATCTGTCTAATGGAAAAACAATCAACATTGTCCATGTATTCATCCTCCAGCAAGGAAACCATATAGACATTCTCCTCAGGGAGACTATCATTGAGTGTTGTATCAGCTTCTACTCGCAATCGAAATAAATGGTTTGCAACACTGTTCTCGATACCACGCTTATCACGAATCTCCAAATCAAATTCCTGCAGAAGCAAAATCCATCTCAACAGTCTCTGTTTAGCATCTTTCCTAGACATAAGGTACCTCAAAGCTGCATTATCAATGTGAACAATGACTTTAGATCCCACTAGGTACTGTCTGAATTTCTCAAATGCATAAACCACAGCTAGGAGCTCCTTCTCCATAGTCGCATACTTGATCTGAGTGTCATCAAGTGTTTTGGTGGCATAGTAAATCACATGGAGCTTCTTGTCCTTTTTTTTGACCCAACACTGCTCCTACGACATAGTCACTAGCGTCACACATTACCTCAAAAGGTAAATCCCAATCTGGTGGCTGCACAATTAGAGCGCTCACCAGTGCTTCTTTGATTGTCTGAAATGCTAACAAACAGTCAGTATTAGAATCAAATTTGACATCCTTACAGAGCAATAGAGTCATGGGTCTAGCTATCTTTGAAAAATCCTTGAAAAACCGTCTTTAGAACCCTGCATGTCTGAGAAAGTTGCGCACATCTTTGATAGAAGTAGGAGGTTGCAGGCTCGTCATCACCTCCACTTTGCCCTTATCAACTTTGATACCTCTCTCAGAGATTCGATGGCCAAGCACAATTCCATCATGCACTATAAAATGACATTTCTCCCAGTTCAAAACCATATATTTCTCTTCACATCGTTCTAAAACCCTGCAAAGGTTAGACAAGCAGTTAGAGAATGAAGAACCATAAACAGAAAAGTCATCCATGAAGGCTTCCATGATATCTTTGATCAAATCAGTGAAGATAGACATCATGCATCACTGAAAAGTCGCAGGTGCATTGCAAAATCCAAATGGCATTCTCCGGTAAACATATGTTCTATATGGACATGTGAATGCAGTCTTTTCCTTGTCCGCCGGATGGATGGGAATATGAAAGAAACCTGAATAGACATCAAGAAAACAATAATAAGGATGATTAGCAAGTCTTTCCAGCATTTGATCAATAAAAGGAAGTGGAAAGTGATCCTTTCTCATAGTCGAATTCAGCTTTCTGCATTCAATGCACATTTTGTGTCTTGTGATAGTCCTGGTGGGAATGAGCTCGTTCTTCTCATTGGTGATGACAGTAATTCCACCTTTCTTTGGTACAACATGTACCGGACTCACCCGTGTGCTGCCAGAAATAGGATAGATGACATATGTACTCAAAAGTTTTAGAATCTCCTTCTTGACAACTTCCATCAGCTTAGGATTGAGTCTCCTTTGATGTTCAATGGAAGTCTTGGATTAATCCTCCAAGTGGATCCTATGCATGTAGAGATCTTGAGAAATACTAGTAGTATAATTCAAAGAATATCCAAATGCTTTTCTATACTTCCTTAACTTCGAAAGGAGCAAAGCAGTCTCAGCATTGTTTAGATTAATATTGACAATACAGGGTATGTAGAGTTATGACCTAAGAAAACATACCTTAGTCCTGTAGGTAGTAGCTTGAGCTCGACTTTTGGAGCTTTCAGCTCGCTCCAATCAGCATTCAAACTCGCCACCAATGCTTGAGAAGTCACAGGTGATGGCTCTTTGAGCTTGATAAATGCGACATGCTTCTCAACTACAGGTGCTGAATCCAGCAATTCAGCAATCTCAAAAGTACCTCCATTCAAAAACCCATATTCATTTTCAATTTTAGTTAAGGCTACCTTTAATGGATCCTCAGTGTAGAGCTCTTTAGTGGAGTCCTCGATCACATCAGCAAGTGTATCAACCCAAAATGTGTGCCCATCAATGGTGGGCATCTTCATGGATTTCTTGATGTTGAACTTCATAGTGAATTTCCCAAGTCGGAGATCTATCTGACCGTTCTGCACATCAATCATGGCTCTAGCAGTAGATAAGAACGGTCTTCCAAGGATAATAGGATCCTTGGGTTCTTCTTCCACCTCCAAGACAACAAATTCTGTGAAAACATATCCCTCTCCAACTCGTACGGGAATGTTATCAAGAATACCCACTGGTTTTCGAATAGACCTATCTGCAAGTACCAAAGAAATTCTTGTGGGTTTATAGTTAGTCAAACTCAGACGTTGCGATATCGAGAGTAGCATCATACTAACTCCTGACCCCAAATCGCAGAGGCATTGCTCAAAGGTAAGCGATCCGATCTTGCAAGGCAATACGAAAGGACCTGTATCCACGCGTTTCTCCGGTGTTATGTTCTGAAGAACCACACTACATTCCGTAGTAAGAACTAAAACACCATGTTCTAATGTCATGCGGTTTGAAAGAATCTCCTTCATGTACCTCTTAAGAGAAGGTACCATCTTGACTGCTTCTACGAAAGGCAATCGAACATGTAATTCACCAACAAGACTTTTCAGTTTCTCATACTCCCGTTCTTTGATCTTTTGATGAGGTCTAGAAGGCTACAGATGCTTGGGAACATAAGGTGGGGGTGGCACATACTGATTATCAACCTCCTGCTTATTCGTTTTATCGCAAAAATTCGATACCCTCTCGTTAGGACAGGGATCGACCGATCCAGGGACAGGGATCGATCGATCCTTGTCCTCCTTTTCTGATCGATCGATCGTGTCAGATGATCAATCAATCACCAAATTTCACAATTTTCTATGGTTGTCTAGTACATGGATCGATTGATCCCTAGACGGGGATCGATCGATCTCTGTCCCAAACGATTTTTAAATCGTTTTTCAACTTCCAAGCGTAATGGCATTGCAATACTCCTTTGGATTCTTCTCCAATTTGCCTGGAATGACTCCTGGTGGGGCTCTATTGCTCACAAAAGTCTGAGCAACCTGTGTTTCCAGCAACTTCATGTGTGTGCTCAATGTCTCGAATTTCCCATTGAGATCACTATACATGTTATCCACCTTCTGACTCAAGTCCGCAGAGGACTTTGTCAGATTCTCCAGCACTTGCTGCAACATCTTCTTCAGCTCACTATCTTGAGAAGACGCATAAGACTGTCCTTGGTTCTGACTCTGATACCCAGTCTGATAGTTATTCTTGAATCCTCCTCAACCAAACTGTTTCTTCTGATAGCCACTGTTTCCAAGGCCATTGTTCTGATTCTTGTTCTGAAATCTGTAGTTGAAGACACTCTGATTCTGATTGTATGACTTATTCTGGAACTGGTTCTATTGGTTGAAACCTCTGTTACCAAAGTTTCCTTGACCTCCAATGTAATACACATCTGCTTGTCAACCATTAAGCTCGTCATACATGAATTCCTGATACATTTGTCCCATCTTCTGCTCTTGAAAAATATGTGTATCGTTCTGCTCTCCAACAAAATTCACTCCCTACTGATCTCTCCTCATAAGCTCATCGAGTTTTGACTGCAGACCATCAATTCTCTTCACATCTAAATACACAACTCTTCTACCATGATGATAGTCTGATCTACGATTGGCCTGGCTATTAGCCATGTTATTCACCAGCATGTAAGCTTCCTCCACAGTCTTGGTCATGAAATCACCATTGCTCGTGGTATCCATAACATTCTGATACTTCTCTTCAACCCCATTATAGAAAATGTTAAGGAGATTCCAATCTGAGAACCCATGATGAGGACAATCATTTAGGTACTCCTTGAATCTTTCCCAAGCTGCATGAAAGCTCTCAGAACCCAATTGGTGAAATCCTACAATCTTATTTCGGAGAGACATAGACCTTGATTTCGTGAAGAAATGCCCAAGGAAAGCAGCTTTTATTTCGTCCCTTGACCTCAGAGTGTCAGGCTCCAGATTATATGTACCATCTTGTAGCTTTTTCATTCAAAGAGAAAGTGAATAACCTGCATTTCAGAGCTTCAACAGGTACTCCGTTTTGCTGGATAGTATTGCACATGTCTTCAAACTTATCAAGATGTTGCATTGGGTTCTGTGATGGCAACTCATGAAACTGATTTTGCTGCACCAAGTTAATGAGACTTGTCTTGATCTCAAAGTCCCTTCTCTCTATGGGAGGCGGACGAATCCCAGAACGATTCGCATAAAAAGCCTCCAGAGTGTCATAATGTGCCAGAGTCATCCTCTATTGAGGTTGATTTGCGCGTTGTGGCCCCTCAGCTGCAACATTTTGTTGGCCAGCATGTTGAGAACCAACATTAGCACCACCACCAGCAGGTGGATTATCTCCTGGAAGGAGTCCAGGAAAGAAAGGATTTTGATGAACTTGAATGGGATCTCCCAAGTTTCCACCCATGATTTCAGCAAACTCAAATTCTTCAATAACCTCCAATAACTTCTCTCTCTCTTCTTTTGTCTCTCTAGACACGAAAGTTCAGGCTCAAATTCGAGAAGATTCGCGATCCCTTGGCTTCTAGTATGAGGTTTGTTCATGCACCTGAAAGCACAAAAACAGAGAAGAAAAAGAAGAGATTAAACAAAATCAAGAAAAATGCCTTAGGCATGCAATGATCCTAGGTTCTAAGACTCCATAATGGTTCCCGACAACAACGCCATAAAACTTCATAGCTCACGTTTTCGCCCGAGATAACAATGAAAGCGCACAGAAGTACATTGTAGTGGTTCGGGATTGAATCCACAGAGACCAAAGGTAGCAGGAAGAATGTCATATCAAACAGCGGGCTAAAGCTAAAAGATGTCTTGTAAAGAAGATGCAAATATCGAATTAAAGAATGCAAAAAAAGCAAGCAAGCAACGTAGGGCTGTAATTAAATAAAAGAAGTGTTGGGCATTGAGTATTCCCAGGGAAACAATTCATTATTGACTCAAATTATAGATTAGGGAACAAGTAGTAAACCGTCTTGAACTCAAACACTAATGTAGACCTAATCTACTTTCGTAGTATCAGTTCCCTATGTATTAGAAATCTCGAGACTAACTTCCGTTGACCCTCGATTTCTAATCATGCATTCCTAACAGGTTTGGTATGTTCACAATTCACTTAAACATCAACTTCCATTGGGTTAAGAAGAATTGCTCATCTAAGATTCTTTCAGTCATTTAATCGAACACTTTCCAGACGTTAACTTACCTAAGATCAGAAACTAAGTTATCAATTTAATTTCATGCATTATGATCAATCCTAGATGAAGATCCAATTGATTAAATCCCTAATCATACAATTCTACATCAACAATCATGAATCCCTATGTGAGAACACTAAACCCAACGAATAGACTACTCACTTATGTACAGAGAATCAACACAATTGAAATCAGAGAGAAATATCTTTGTATTAATCAATAAACAAAGAATAAGGTTCAGAATTCTTCTCAGATTCGAAGTACGGAAGATGATTCTTCTCCTCATGTTACAAAACTCTCTCTCTTCTCTCAAAAAGTCTGTAAAAGTGCATAATGAAACAGGAAATACGAGTCTAGGTTCTAGTAATGAGATCCGGTTTAAGATAAGTTCGGTCTGGATTTCGTAAAAATCGGTCTGAAAATCGGGACAGGGATCAACCGATCCAGGGATAGGGATTGATCGATCCTTGTCCATATTTCTAGATATTTACCAGCCGTCAAGAAAACTTCCTTCCAGGCTTGAAATCCATCCAAAATGCATTCTTTTCGCACATTCAAGCTCGATTACTGTAATAGAATTAAGAACACAAATTCGCGCCAAAAAGATCTGAATACATACTAAAAACCATAAATAATCGAGTAAAATCCGTAATAAAAACTACTGAAATACTAACACATCAGGAACTCAGAAAATCCAAAGTTAAACTAGGTTCTTTCTGTAAACAATTTGAAATAGACTCTCTAGAGGAGATAATTCATGCTTCGGAGAATGTAGTAAGTCTTATTACTCCGAAAGAAAGCCAACAAAATCTTACTCCCTCCTAAATAAAACGTATTTGAGAGGCTATGAAAGTCCCAAACCTCTCAAAAACTTGTCTTGGAAAAAACCTCGTATGAAGTTTCAATCAAAAGAACCCCAAGCAACAAAACTTTACAACAAAAATCTTACGTGTTATATATTCCATAAAAATGGCCACACTTGAAAATTTTGTCGTTTAAATAGGAAGATTCAAGAATTAGACCTTGGAGAAGAACGTTCAAGTAAAATATCATATCTCTTATTAGATTATTCTTAATCCTCATCTGATTCAGAATCGTCTTTAGCCTCAGAAAAAGCCTTACAAGTTGATGAACTAGACTCAGATACATCATCTGGTTCAAGCATCAACGAGAAAACCCTTAACGTTCTTACTAAAGATCAAGAATTCCAGTTTGAAATCTTAAGTTCAATAAACGATCCATTTTTAAACAGAAATTTCTAGAAAAAAATTCTTTCCTCCCTAACTAATAATCCTCCAAAAATTGTTGTCCCCACCAAATCCAAATAGAAAAAAAGAAGGCTCCAAGACTTCGTTACAAGATCTTAGAATTGAAATTAAAGAAGTAAAAAATGAAATCAAAATCCTCAAAGAAAAACATAAAAAATATTCATAATACTTCCACTCAATTTTAGCTTCAATAAAAACACAACCTGATTCTAATTCTAATGTACTTGAAAATGAAGCTCTCGAAAATATTGAAGAAGAGCTTATCCTAAAAGAACAAATGCATTCTAAAGATGATTTTCTTTGTGTCTTAAGAGAAATCACATGTAGAAAATGTAAGCTTAGAGTAACAATTATTTTCTCTGAATATTATAAAATAGATACTATTACTCTTTTCGACATTGGTGTTGATTTTAGTTGTATAAAGTCTGACCTTGTCCGAAAATGTTTCCATCTTGAAACTCAAGAAAAACTCTATGCAATCAATAATTCTAAACTTCGCATAACATCCAAAGTTGAAGCTTCTGTTTTAGAAGATAACATATTAATCAAAACCGCATTTATCCTCACCGATGATATTTACCAAAATGTCATTTTTGGAACCCCTTATATAAATTTAATCACTCCGTACAAAGTTTTGGATGATTCAATATGCTTTAAAACAAAAACCAAGAAACTATGTTTTGAATTTCTTGAAAGCTCTAAAAAACGCAATCTCAATTTAATAAAAGCTTGTTATATACAAGAAAATATTTTAAATACTATAATACAAAGCAAAACCTTCAATTTAGAAAATCTAAAATCAGAATTCCTCTTGGAAAGAACTAAAGGAATATTAGATATAAAAAAATAAATAATAAAATTTCAGAACTTGTCAAATTTTTTGAAAAATAAATTTTTTTAGATCTACCTACTGCATTTTGGAACCGAAAACAACATATTGTCAATTTACCTTACGAAGATGATTTTACTGAAAAAGATATTCCTACTAAAGCTCGACCAATTCAAATGAATTCTGAATTAGAAATTCATTGTTAAAAAGAAATTTTGGATCTTTTAAAAAAGGATTAATTTCAAAATCCAGATCACCTTTATTTTGTGCAGCATTTAATGTAAATAAAATTCTGAAATAGAAAGAGGAATTCCACGTTTAGCGATTAACTATAAACCACTAAACACTGCTTTAAAATGGATTAGGAGTCAAATACCTAATAAAAAAAGATTTATTACAAAAACTTTATTCTGCACACATATTTTCAAAATTTCATCTAAAGCAAGGATTTTGGCAGATACAAATATCTGAAAAAGACAGGTAAAAAGCATCTTTTACAATATCTTTTGGCCAATATTAATGGACTGTAATGCCTTTTAGTTTAAAAAATGCACCTTCGGAATTTTAAAGGATTACGAATGACATATTTTCTGAATATTCGAAATTCTGCATAGTTTACAAAGATGATATACTTATATGCTCAAAAACCATTGAAGAACATTTCAAATATCTTAAAACATTTTATTACGTGGCAAGAAGAAATGGTCCAGTAGTTTTAAAATAAAAAACTTCTTTATTTTAAACCAAGGTTAGATTCTTAGATCATTACATAACTCAGGGACTAATTCAACCAATAGAAAGGTCTTTAGAGTTTGCAAATAAATTTTCTGACAAAATTTTAGATAAAACTCAGTTACAAAAGTTCTTTGACAATCTTAATTATGTCCTATATTTTTGCTAAATATAAATAGGTTTGCCAAACCATTACATAATTGTCTTAAGAAGAACCTAATTCCCTTAACAAAAGAACATACACCTTAGTCCAAAAAATTAAGAAAAAAGTTTTAGAAATCCTTTATTTCCATATAGCAAACTCAGACCTGAAAAAAATGTAGAAACAGATGCACCAGACATAGGATATGGCGGTACTCTTAAACAAAAGAATGAAAATGGTAGTGAAAGTATAGTCCTCTTTACATCCTCACATTGAAATGATATCCACAGAAATTATTCGACTACTAAAATGGAAATTTTAAGCATTGTATTATGTATTCAAAAGCTTCAAATTGATCTTTTGAATCGAAAGGTTCTTTTAAGGAGAGACTGCAAAGGTGCCAAACATGTTTACAAAAAAAATGTTAAAAATCTTTCTTCAAAACAATATCTGCAAGATGGCAATCTATCTTTTATTTCGACATTGGATATATAAAAGGAGATTTGAATTTCGTTCCAGATTTCTTGACTCGACAATTTCTCCAAAACAGGTACAATGCCCACAAAGAAGATGACTGATAAAAGCAAGGGCATAGTCATGGACACAATTTCAGAAAAAATGTCAACCCCAGACAGTGACCAAAAACAAAAATAGATATGTGGATCAGTGTTGCAAAAAAAAGAGTGGTATAAAGGAAGAAAAAATTGATACTCCAAGCTCAATCCAATCACCAGAAGAAATCGAAAATCAAATTCTGTAATTACAGAAAGTTCTTGAGCTAAGTTTTCAAAAAAATGAGGAAGGTGATTCATCTAAAAAACCTTCTTCTCAACCAGTTTTCAAAACCATTTCAGAAGAAAACGAAAAATGATTTCAAAGCATTCAAAAAAATCACAACTTGTCTTGAACGAATTTTCGCAAAACTCTCCATCAGAGTATTTGGAAAAAACGATTTAACCAAAATATTATCAATATAGAAAGATGTTTTGTGTAAAAAAATACGCATTTCTAACAATTGAAAAATATTTTGTGAAAACAGACTTTTCAAACCTCATAGTATAGAAAAAATGGTGTTGTATTTTCCAATTTTTTTTGGGAATAACTGATTTAGTGTCCTTCAAACATTTTTATCTAGATGAAAAACACTGAAGCTTATTCTACTATCAAATTTCATAAGATTATTGCACAAAGTAATTGGCAATATAATATTAACAACCCTTTAAACTTTTCTGAAACAGAAAAAAGATCTCCCTTGTTATGAAATCCTTTTCAATTATTGGGACTATTGTCAAGCCTGATATAATTCTTTCTTGATCTAACTCCAAGACACAAACATACTTTGTTGATCTTTTTTGACACCTCATGTGACCTATCTTAATTGCCTTATTGGTTCAATTCGTGGTGGAACTACTATGGTTCTCTCACAAATATTTTCAAACCTCAAATACAAAAGTCCTTCGAAATATTCCAAAGCAATTTCATACCAACCGATGACCAAAAGAAACCCCCTCCTTTAGCCCTTTTCCATTCAAAATTCCACTTTCTGTGCGTTTTCTCATGGTATCTTGAATTCTCTTCATATCCAATTCCCCATCTGAGAAGAAATTTTAGAGTTAAGTGGTGGGACAAGTAAATAATTCCTTCTAACCTTTATCTCTCCAACATATCAGAATGGATCAAAACACAAAACCAAAGTATATCCAAAGCCTTATGCCATACCCGTCTCCAAACACGAAAACAAACACTATAAATAACCCAATTTTTGGCAAAAAATCCCAGATGTTGGCCATGCTAGCATCAGAAAAAACAGAAGAAGAAATAAAGGCAATCTCGGTACAATTTCTATCGATGATATCAGAAGACCAACAATCAGGAAGCGAGTCAGGTTCACATGTCCCATAACCTGATGACAAAGACGAAGAATTATTCAGCAATAGTGGAGTATGATTTCTCTCTGCTATATTACAAATACCGGCAAAATCATTGTTACGAAGACGAATCTTTCAGTGCATTCTACCGAATCGATTCCCGAGAAACTACATCAATAAAAAGAATAAATAAGTCAAAGATCAATAAGTGCCATCTCCTGTAGCCATTTTAAAAAGAACACCACTTGGTAAATGAAAGACAAACTTTCAAATTTCTAGTTGGTTGTAAACTCCTGTTTAAAGGGTTATTCCACGAACTCCCACAGTAACTGGTCCTAGACGCTTGAACACATCAAGAAGACGTGGTTCAAGTGCTTTGCAATACGTTATTTTTTTTATACTGAATAATTTTTTAGAATATTGATTTTTTATATTATGATTTATTTTCATATGTATAAATTAATTTTTTCTTTCTTTTTAACATCAAAAGTAGCACTGGGACATCTCTTTCGAGAAGATGAAGACAAAGTTCAACAAGCGAGCGATCAAGTGGCTTGCAAACACCGTCTTCTATTGGTCGGAGAAGCGTATGATGATGGGAAATGATGCAAAGTAGACATTCCTCTCCACTGTTGTTTGGAAGGTCTGAAGGCTTATTGGTAGAAAATACATGCACCATCGGTTGTTGCTAAGTTCTCTTATCTAGGAATACGGTGGGTCATGATGGCGAGAAGGTGACGTCGCATCCATGAAGACAAATTTCGTTTGTCGGAAGACGAATGAAAAATAGTAAGAAAACTTTATATTAATTAAATTATTGAATATATATATATATATATATATATATATATCATTGATATTGTGATCAAAATTCAATAAAATATGTTTTCGTATGTCGAGAAAACCAGTGTGATCCCTCCAATCAGCAAAGTATTTGAGATAACACACCATAAAAAGAACGGCTTGTTCATTGATTCTCATACAGAGAGGATCTACAACGAAGCCCAAGCGAAAACAACAGAGGTCCAAATGCAGCGGTACCAGTTGTTGTCGAGAGGAACAATTCATTCCACCGAACTATCGACTAATTAGCTGGATCAGATTTTCAAGCAAGTAAAGTGTTTAATTTGCTTTAATTTTGTTTAACTTATTTTTGACTTGGTATAACTTGTCTTAATTTACTTTCCAAAGTTTGTTTCCAAGATAAAAGGGAGAGCTTTCGGAATGGGATCTATTCATGATGTCCCTGGCGCATCTATGACTTCTGACATCAAGCCGGTTCATGCGGCTTTGCAGAATGAGTTGAACGCCGCTAGTGCAGAGATTGCACAACTTCAGACGAAACAGACGAGATATGATGCGCAGTTCTCGAGGTACGACAAGCTATTCAACATCATTGTTGTGGACACCCGAACCTTGCACGAGCTATGCGGGAAATACAAACTCCGCAATCCGAACCCGAAATATCAATGGCGGCCGAGCGGGAGGCCACAACAGCCCATCGGGAAGTAGCAGCTTTATACTTTTCTGATATATATTTAGGATTAAACAATGACGTGTAAAAAATATTATGATTTTAAATAAATATTATTTAATATTCTAATTCCTTTTTAAATTTTGTATATTTAATAAATATATAATATTTTTTATTTTTCTTTTAAATTTTTTATTACACTTCGTGGCTAATTCGACGTAAATTACATCGAATTTATGAAGCACGGGTAAAACATACGTCGTATATTCGATATAATTTAATGACGATCTATTAAAGTATGTGAAACCACTCGTTGTAAATTCCTCATACAATAATTTTGTTTTTTTCTATTTTGAACTATGTGTTTTAAGTTTTGTTAGTTCTGCATTCGGGATTTGATTATCTGATCAAATTTTGTAATAATATTTTGTAGACATATAAAACTAATATATTGTGATATGGATAAGTGCATTCCAATACATAATAATGATTTTCTATTCGAAAAATTAACCTAAAAGCTCTAGGTTTGGTCATGTATTTTTAATATTAATTTAACTAACAAATAAAACATATTAACATGTTTAAGAATAGATATAAGATAAATTAATTCCTTTTTTAAAACAATGTGTAAATTATACGATCGAACAACGTTAATTTGTCCTAAAAATTATAATATCTTCATATCTGCGCAAAGTGCTGATTAATCATCTATTAAACTAAAACTTAAAATTTTTCATGCCCGTACAGGGTGCGGACGAGTCACCTAGTATATGTGTAACCTCTTTTTCTTATTCAATACATCAACTTTCATAGAGTATTCATGTATTGGAGTAGGTTACATAAGGATCAAATGCTATATTGATCTTCTCAAGAAAATCTTGATCCAAAATACTCCTTCATTTCAAATCATTTTAAAAAAATAATAATAATAAATTTGAAAAATGGTAAATGTCCAAAAAAATCCACACTGTTTTAAATAATTACAAACCAACACTAGATCCATGGATAATACCCACCCAACCCATCATATTAAAAATAAAAAACCAAAAATAAAAATAAAACCCATCGTCTCTTTCGTTTTCAGTTTCGCGAAATCAAAATCTACAACTTCCCTCGTCTTTTGTTCTTCGTGTTCTTCACAAAATTAAGGCGGAATTGGTATAACTTAGTGCGAAAAAAGTAAGTTTACTTCAATTTCGGGTTTTTCTTGGTTTCGTTGACATGCATTAGGAATTGTTTCAAAAAAAATCGAAAACCTTACACGAATTTGGGTTCATGAATTTGATGTATCTTCTTTGATTTCGTAGGTGTTTGAAGAAGTAATGGCTCCACGGTATAAGAACCTAGAATTCCCCCTAAATCGGAGACCTAGAAGAGTTATCGACGGTTCCGGACCGTCGATGGTAAGAGGAGACTTAGAAGAAACGTCGATTCCGCATCAGAGGAAACACGGTCGGATAATCATTGGGTAAGTGTCTAACTTGATAACTTGGTTAAAGTTTCGAAATTGAAATCACGGAATAGAGAGCGTCTAACTTGGTATAACTTCTGATAGAGAAAGTCTAACTTGGTAACTTGGTATAACTTCTGAATTGGCAGAAATTAGAGTCGGAACTGATGACACCTAATGGGATGTACTTTCTGCGAACGATGTAATGTTGGAAAAACCGTGAAAACGATAGAGGGAGTGCTTGACAAAAGGGGAGAAATGGTGTGGTTTTACGAGCACCCACAATTCAAGCATGTCTTTCATATGGGTAAGAAGACGACACATAAGTGGATGAATATGTGGTAACTTTTGCTAAGGACCGCGATCACCGAGAAGAAGAAAGAGCTGTAGTTTCTTGTGAACGGCTTTCTAATCCGCTACTATCTTAGAGAGCACGGGTTGATTTCTGGATTCTACTGCCATCGCTACCCAAAAGACTACGAAATGGAAGGTGGCACAACGTTTGTGGGAAAGTATTGGAAACAAGGGACGAGAATTACATTCGAAGAAGTTGAGAAGAAGATGGAAATTATGAAGGGAAAGTCGTATGTGGATCAACTGAAGATGTCAGTGTTATATTTCCTGAGCAGCGTCATCATTGGGAATAAGAAGACAGGGGAAACAGCACTTGCGGTAGAAACTTTCTTCCTGAGAGTCGTAGACAACTTGGATTTGTGCAAAACATTTCCTTGGGGGCGTTTATCTTTCGAGAAAAACGTAGAGGACATCTTCAGACTGATGGCACATCACGATGGAGAGGCCCGATCTGGATGGATTTTTCCAAGCTTCATTGAACCATTGGAGGTAAATTATTTCATCACTCGGTTTATATTTTATATATGTAAAGAGTTGTGTGAAGTGTCTGTCAAATAACTTGGTCTAACCTGTGTGTATAAACTGTATGAAGTGTTTGTCTAAC
>OVAN01005817.1:0-22701 GCA_900406275.1 Anastatica hierochuntica | reverse complement strand
AGTCAATCAAAAGAACTAATCTCACAACCAAGGAATCATTACTAGCCTAATTACCATATAGATCTAAATTCATTCTATCCTTAGATATCATTATCTAACCACCTAATCACTCCCTAATCTACCAATCCAAGATTAAATGTATTCTACTCACTAAGGCCCATGGAAAACCAAGAAGTGTCACAAGCTTCTTGAAAATCCATGCTTGAAGTGAGAATAAGGTGAGAAGAGATGAGAAGAGATGAAGAACACCAACTTTGTGAGAAAGGAAGAATCTTGGAAAAAGGGAGAAAGAGATGAAGAACAAGGAAGAACAAGGAAGAACAATAGATCTAAAGAGAGGAAAAACACATAAATGATTCAAAGAGATTTAAGTAAAAAGTGTTTAAAAATCATTAAATCATTTAGAAACACAAGAAGAACACACAAAAACACAAGCTTAGGTAGCACAAATGTTCTTGGAGCCTTAGAGGATGTATTTATACTAAAAGGGGAGAGAGAGAGAGGGTGCCCTAGAAGCCTTAAAACACGTCAACAATCTCTAAAGGCAACGCAGAATTGACCTTAGCTCACTCAGCATCGACCTCTAGGTCGATCCCTGGTCCCCTTTGTAGTGTCTTCTTCTTGTTCTTTCAATTATCGTCAGAATGGCGTATTATTTGCATATACTCTCTTCCCCACTTCCATTTGGCTCTTGATTCTCTTTTTTCTTCACCATTTAAGCATCAAGAATCCATCATCCCAAGTTCATAAGTTTCTCATCCAAAGGTTGCACCTACAAATGCAAAAGAATGCAATGCAAAGACGAAAATCCTAAACTAGACTCAACTTATAAACAAGATGGACTCTAACACCTAAATGGATTATATACAACCTAAATGCAACTAAAACGCATACTAAATGATGCTAAGTATGCGTTAAATTATTAACACATCTTTCCACATAGACCTGAGGTACTTCAGGTTCTTAAGTGGACGTTTGTAAACTTAGACATGCCTTTGGCATTTTTTATAGTGTTTGGCCATGAGGATGACACTGTAGGCCATCGTTGGCCAATGTAGTCCTATATTATATTGACCTTATGTTTGTCAGTACCAGGCTTCATCCGTTTGAATGGAGGTTAAAATTGCACGACTTCCGCAATAAGGCACACATCGACTATCCATGGAACTGATCGGGTTTGGCCTGATGCATTAGAGAACTTCACTAGTTTTTCTTCTCATTTTTTTATTTTTGGATTTTCACTTCTATCTTCTTCTTTCTCACCCAACCTTTAGATTTTTTTTCACCCGAGACAGTGTGAAATAAATCTGGGGGAAGATGCTACTGATATTATCTTTTGCTTCTCTCAGTGTGTTTTGAGTCAATTTGTTGTGTTTTTCTTGGGTGAAAAACATTTTTGGGGATGAAAATTGCATCTTATGATGATTACAGGTTATTTCTTTGTGCATCATGTTTATTTCAATATTCAGATTGACCATTTTTCATAGTTGTTAGCGTAGCCAAATCAGAAAACCTCATGACCAAACTCCTTACCATAAAGCTTTAGAAATCAAGATTATGATTTAACTGTGATTAACTCTAATTATTTTGACCACTAATGAACTAAATATCTTTTCATCAGGGATTCCATATCAGGAAACAAAATAACCTATTTAGGATTGTACTACCATTTCTACAACTCTCTTTGGTAATGATACTAACTTTTTGTATGGTACCACCACCCTTACCCTACATTCTTTTGATTTTACACGCATTCTTTTGTTTCCATATGTGCACACATGTGCAAAAATTATTGAGAGATATGATTTTCCTCATTACTTAGATAGTATTGGAAGATTTAGGATGTTAGACAAGATCTTTTTTTTCAATGTAATGGTAGTTAAACGAATGGAATCTGATAATGAATTATTTCACTTCTTCGTGATGTTTGAGGTTTAAATTTTGGGACTATTTTGTAAACTGATTCCAGCAGAATTTTATTCATCCAAAAAATAAAAAATTAAATATTTAGATTTGTTTTGGGAAATGGAATTAGTATGTTTGTGATGCCACATTGTTTTTATTGCTCAGGATAATTCATATGAATTGATTTAAATTTACACTAGGAGCCTCAAGACATCTCATTCCTAACCATTTTTCAATCGAGCCTAAACATTACTGCCAACTAAGGAATCAAGCAAACATTCCAGCACTAATTAGAGGTTTTAAAGAGCATTTTGATACGTGAGATTACTCATCAAGACCCTAAGAATCGAATGCGAGCTTATGGAGATGAAATTGCAACAAAATGGATCTTAAAGGAACTTTGATATGGATCTTCAAATTTAGAGGAAGGCAAAGTTTATTATGACCAGAATTAGGAGTATTTTGGAACTATCAAAGTTTTGATAAAGGTAGAACCGTCCATCACATACATTAAAAGGCTCATAGAAGCGACCAAATGGACGAGGAAAAAAATCGGAGCCCTTCAAGAAACATTTAAGCCAAACCACCTTTCATGATCACAAAACATTATCAAAATCAATCAGAGTCATGAGAGAAATCATCTGGTGGAGGGGATCACACAGTTTTGGCTCAACAAAGACCAACTCAAAAGGACCGGCTTATTCAAACTAAGTACCATGAGTTGAACAAAGTTCCATCATTAAAGATACACAAGAAAAGTTGCAAAATATGAAGAAGTGTCAAAAAATTTATGGAAGCGAAAATTTTTTATTATGGAGCACTCGATTGGCAAAAAGCTAACGAATACTTGGCTAATTCGAAATCAAGCTCTGCCAAGCTAACGAAGTTTTCATATTGAAGATTCATAAAAAATTAACATATGGAGAAGGCAAGTCTCAATAAAGACCAACCAAGAACTCTTATAGTCAAAACAACTCGATTTCCCATCAAAATGAACCAATTCGATTTTCCCGACGACTAAACTCGGCCAAATTAAATTCGGTACAAGCTACAACCTTTATACTAAATTTTTACTCATATGATAATATACTTTCAGTAAGTTAAGTTCAGAGGCATTCTTTTTTTTTATTACTAGTGATCCTTTTTCTTTTGAGTTTTACACTTTTGAGTCGTTTCAAAAAAAGTTTTTAATCTCAAACTTTTTATTGAGTAAAACCAAGTTCGGAATGAAAATTTCTTGGAAATTTTCATGTTGTACTAATAATCTAGTGACCGTTTCTTCAATTTTTAGTACACTTTTACAGAAAGGAAAAGCTATAGAATAAATCAGCTAACTAAGAGGACCAATTTCCATAAGTACCCGATGACTCGGACATGCTCAACTATTATTAAACTTAATTCTCCAATCTTAGGGTTTGGTATTTGTTGATTAGAATTCTCTTTCTGGCCTTACAAAATTAAGGTTCCCTCTTTCCTCATTTAAATAGAAAGAAAAAAAGAGTATTGAGTTGCTTATGCAAAAAAATCAGAACAACGCATTGACGTGAATATGAGGAAGTAACATCCTCCTTTAAGAATAAAGTAACGAGGAGGAATAGAATTTGTAGCATAGATTATAATGGTTAGTGATGTGGGAAAAGTTTTCACCCCAAACACACGTTTCAAGTGCACAACAATCACAGTAGTATTTAGGGATTGAATTCACGAGGACCAAGTCTTACACTACAAACTTATGAAAATAAAATTAAACTAAGCTGAAAAATATGATTTTTGTGTTTTGGGTTAATGTTAAGGAGGAAAGTCAGAATTGAAATTCAACTAAATTACGAGCTTAAATCAATGGGAAAGACATTGGACATTAAGGAATTCTCAGGGACTCATGAACGTAGCAAAACATAATGTATCTAGAGGGAAATTGAGAAACCATCCTTGAACTCGAAACCAAAGGTAACTCCTCTCCATTTTTGAAACTCGTGATGATGTGTTTGTAAAAACCAATAGACACAAATTGTTATTGCAGAAGAAAAACACTTATTAATTAGCGTACAAGTATCGAAAAGTTCACTAAGCCAAAGCGATATACTTCTGAAGCCTTTTTGAACTTAGCCCATCAAAAATATATCTGGTGATTTAGCAAGCTTTTGGAATGTAAATCTACTTAAGGTCAATACCTAATTCGCTAATCTATTTCCTGCACTATAGTCAACAATAGATGAAGAAGCCATAAGATAGTTCCCTAATCGAACAAACTGCAACTAGCAATTCATGAATATCCCCTGGAAAGCCCTCAAACCCAACAAATACACTACTTAATATTCACGACTAGAGACATCAACAAGCATATGAATGAAGAAAATCATGATTAGAAGAGAACAAGAACCAGAAAAGGTTTAGAAAACTTCTCCAAAAGATGTAAGGGAATATATCCTCTCCAAAGTACAAAGGAATTAAACGCTACGAACACCCAACCTTCGAGAGTGTGGCTGCTCACTAAAAATCATTTCGTATGACTAATTCTCTGATAAAAAAGGCTAAATATATGTAAATAGAGGTCTAGGTAAAATTTAAGTCAATAAGGTTAAGTTTGGTTTATTTTATATTTACACAAGTTTATGCCAAAATGGGTCATAAACCGGTGGATTTGATTTCGTAGACCGGTGGCATGGTCTTGAGGGATGCCAAAATGAGCCACCGCTGTTTTGAGGCAAATAAAGGCTCTTGGCCGGTGGAAAAACTCTTTTGCGCGCAACCTTCATCTTTAGGCTAGACAGACCTATCTTCAAAAAATTCATCATATGTTTTGATCCACTTATCCAAATGACTTCAAACTACTTCCATTAGAAAGCTAACTCGATTAGATAGCCTCTATCGAAGGTTCATAAAAATCCATTTTGGGCAATGCCTTGGTTTTGGCTTTCTGATGCGTGGAAACTGTCTAGAAAATAATTTGTTCCAATCACCTCTATACTACACCAAAATGCTTTGTTTGACTTGAAATGACTCTAACCACTACAAATACAATAAAATTACTTTTTATAGCACAAAGTTTCTTAAAATAATAAAAAATGTATAATAAAATTCATAGGAAAAATGGTAAAATAATGGCGTTATCAACTTCTCCGAGCTTAGCTTCTAACTACTCCTCGAGCTAAGAAAACGAAGAACAAAAAAGAGGTGTGAAAACATGGAAACTTACGTGAACATCAGAATCAGCTTATCGATATTAATTTCATGACCAATAACAGTTGAGTTTACATCGAGAAATAACTTCCACGTACTTCACCACATTCTAAGCATCATCCCCGATTCAAGCTATTGTCCACATGAGTTATTCGTCCTCATCGTTACTACTCCTTAAACTCTATAGCATGTGGTCTCATCATGGAGAAATATATCTAAGAAAATATAGACTAAAACTCTATTAGGTTTCTAACCATTAGAATCTTATTCTACGAATTCCTTGCCTCTTCTCTTTCCTTAGAGATCAAATATTCCCCAATTTTCTAGGGCATTATTTTATTTTTCTATCAAATTTCTTTTGCTTTTTCTTTTACATTAAACATGTTTCGACATAGCTCTATAATACCAAAAGGATGTTGATTCCTCACATTTATGTCAATACCTATGTTCCAAAATTCGCATAAACAAATAAATACTCTCTTTTTCTCTTTATTTAAAGGAGGAAATAGGGGAACCATAAGCATTGTCAGGTCTGAAAAAGGTGTTTAATCCAAAGTTTACCAAGCTTTTTGATGAGAAAACTAAGTTCATTAATTGCTGAGCAGGTCAAAATCATCTGAATACTCAGAAAAATGGTCGTCTCAATTAGTTGATCCACTAGATAGATTTTCCATTTACTAAAACTCTTGTCAAACATTGAACCTACGGTCACTCGATCGTTAGTATAACTAGTTAAACTACAATAAAGGTTCGCTTTCGGGCTATTTTGACTCAATAAAATTGTAATTATTTTGAAATTTTTTGAAAGCGACTTAAAAAGTGTGAAAACAAAAAGAAAAACAATATTCTGGTGTGGATGGCAGAAAAGCCTATATTTGTTTGTTTCATCACCCATTTTTACTAAGAAACTAAAAGAAACCTCAGAAACGGAAGAAAGGGCTGAGACTAAAAAAGAGAATAGATTCTCTATTTTTATACCAAATATCTATACAAATTGAAACAAAGACAATTCTTAAAGGAGGTTTGAATTTGATTTTTTGCTGAATCGATTATAGAGTTTTAAGGCAAGAATAGGAAAGATTATTTCACTATAATTTTTCTTCTCTTCAGTTGAAGTTTTATTTTACCAGAATGTATTCACATTAGTAACAGTAAGAATCCCCTGGACTTAACTTACATTGTCCCGATTTAAAATCAAGTGAGGACGGTACTGAAACCTAATGAACAATATAGGGAATAGGCGATGCTTAGATGGTTGTCGGATTAGAGGAGATGTCACTGCCATATATGTGTTTCGGTGAAACCAAAATTAATCTCGTTTGGCCGTTTTGCAATCCGGAAAGAATGCTTCATGTCAAATGGAAAACGTACAGAAAATAGCATATTTCATGAGTAAAATTTAAGTATGATGGCTACAGCTTATACCAAATTATTTGGCCAAGGTTGGTCTCTAGGAAACTTGGCTTTGCTTGTTTGATGACAAATCGGGCTGTTTTTGAATGGGATTGTTCCAACGCTAGTCTTTCCTGCACATTAGCTTCTCCATTTGGTAATTACTTGTGAATCTTTAATTTTACATCTTGGATCGCTTGGCAGACCTCTATTTAGCTTTGGCTGAGTTATATAGCCATTTTGCCAATAAAGTGCTCCAGAATGAACTGATTGCATTTCCAAAACAATTTGAGTAGTTCTTCTTATTTTTCCCACTTTATCCAGGTATCTTCAATGGAAAGACTTAGGTCAACTCGTGTGTAAAAACTTTGAATCAGCCAAATAATCGGTCTTGTGTCTCTGTAGAGCCAAATATTGATGTAGATCTTTTCCAACTACTTTCTCTTGAGATTTGGTGTATTTTAATGATGATTCTCTGGCGTCAAATTTAGTTTGGTGTAGATTGCACTTGCAATGCTCCCCTCGTTTTGCTTGCCCTTTTGATCGCATTTTTGTGTCTTTGAATATAGTTGCAAAGCGGCACTGTCTTGATCAAATCTTTTGTGGCCTTAAAATACTATTCATTCCGGTCACAACACTCCTTGGCTTGATTTGAAACTTAAGTTCATTCTCAAATTTTTCGTTGTTGTCTGATTTGTTGCAATTCTTCTTTATAGGCCAGGATGATTCAAATTCTCGAATAACACTATATGATATGCATTAAGTACTATTAAAAAGTATGGTTAATTCCTTACTTGGAGGATATGATTTGGCACGGTTTCAAATGTTGGCTCGGAATGGGAATCCTCGTGGCTCCAAATGTGTTATTGTTTTGAGTCTTTAGCTCGACTTCTTTCACTTTTTACGCGTTATTGGTTTCCACTAAAGGAAGTGTGGTTCCCTTAGCTTGCTGAGGCTTTGGAACTAGTAGCGTAGATGGCGATTTAAGATCATCAAGTGTGTCTCTAGTTGCCTCATATATGACAATAGCCTTCAAGAATAGTGATATATTACTTTAGTCTGTTTTAAGACTTTGGAGTCTTTTGAATTCCTTTGGTGTTGTTTGGTGTTGTTACATGTTTTAGGGTGTTTTGACAGAAAAAGCAATTTGGACAAAAAATGCAATTAAGAAGATGTATAATCATGTTGAAGGTAAGAAGTTTGTCCTTTTTAAAAGGGTTCCTACCGTTGAATCAAGCTTAACTTTTGACACAAGATAGCCATGTTAGTTATCTTTCATTTGGAGGTTGTTAGAAGGTAATTCAACACTGCAATCAATAGTTATGGCCCTTCTAGTGAAGATATGTCCGATTGGTGGGCGAGAGGAGCTATTCTTTGGAATCATTGCTGAGAGATGCCGATCGATCGATCGAATATGGGGATCGATCAATCCCCTTCCCATATGGAAAAATTGGCTATTCTGCACAGACCTTTTGGCCTTAGAAAAGCTCAAAAGAATATAAATACATCCTAGGAAAAAAATGAGGTTATCACACATTATTTTCACATTATTTTCATAGATTTTTAAGCTTTTTATTTGTATGCTTTTGGGGAGACGAATCTCAGACTGAAACATTAGAGAAGATTTACGAACCTTATTTACTTATTAATTTCATTATGTCTTTCTTTTTATCTATGATTTTGTGTTCTTCAATTACGTATGAGTAGCTTTCTATTTAGGATTCAGGGTTCAAAGGATTTCATGATTGATGATTTAGGTTATTAAATTTGGGAAAATCATCATAAGGATTCTTCATCTAAGATAAACTTATTGCTTGAATTATATTAGCTACCTAATTCATGTTCTTAGGTTGATACTTACAACGAGAGTTGATTTAGAAACCTGAAAATATATCCCTAGCCAACGAGAGTTGATGTTAATGTATTTTGTGAACACATGAAACCTGACCTTAATGCAGTTTAGTTCGTTTAAATTAACTGGGACTTAACTTTCATTATTCTAAGCATATGGATAAAATACTCCGAGAGGAGAATTCTCTGCTTAAGTGATTTGGTTTCAAGAATGTTGCTTCATTATTTCTCGGCCTGATTTCTTACTTATCAATCAGGTTTCTTGCAAATTACCCTTACCCCTAACGTTCATAATCTATTGTTTTACATCCTTGATTTATTTTCCTGCTTTTATTTTACAATTGCATCAAAACAACAACAAAACCTTTTGTTTTCTAGCTTGAACTGAACTGAAAGTCAGAGTGTATAACGGGTCTATGTGGATCTAATCCCATCTATTTTAATACGTTTGGTGTGCACTTGTACTCATATATTTCGGGTTAAAGCTCTAAGTATCAAGTTTTTCAGTGGCAAAACTATGAGATCAAGGCCCATGTAATCCTCGATGAAGTAATGCTTGTGGGAGCTATGGTAATCCCAATAAATTCCCATATGTAATTTGTTGTTGATTCTCAAGATGGAACATATACATTTCCTCATGCACGCGGGTTGATTTTGCAAATTCGAGGCAGCACCAAGAGACCCTTGTGGGTTTCCTTGAACTACTTGAAGTTCAGCAGTATCGCCAAGGGGTGCTTGAGGTTAAAGAAGAGAAGCTAGGGCAACAACAATTCCAAGACCAGCTAGGTTTTTTCCCTATCCATCAAGGACAACATGATCTCCACGAAAAGCGGTTGTCCATAAGGAAGATTCTGGTTCGGATTCTCTATAGCTGGAAATCCTTCTTCATTTTGTCTACTTAAGGTTCGTTTTATTAGATCAATAAGTGTATATATGTCGATGGGTCATCCGGGAGATATCTTCATTGCATAAAAGCAGAAAAGAAAAAAGAAAAAAATGTAAAAATTGAAATTAAAAATGTTTTAGACTAAAACTAATGTAAAAATTAGTAGGTATGAATCAATGATGTGTACATATTTTGATGTATATTTAGGTGCATTTTAGTTATGTTTTTTTTGTTACTTTAGGTTGTAAATATTGCATTATATCTTTAGAATTCATCTACTTGAGTTAAGAGTCTAGTTTTAGGGTTTCTTGCATATGCATACATATTTTTGCATTTGTAGGTACAACCTTTTGAGTGGCTCAATGGAGGGATTAAATGTGGTTTTGAAGTCAAAAAACCAAGGGAAAGAGGAGCTAGATGCATGAGGAAAAGGTGGAAGCAACAGAGCTATCAGAGGAGCAAAGAAGAAGCCAAAGACTACCCACGCATGCCACTACCCAGCATGGTCAATAGTGAGCCACACTGGAACGATAGTGAGCAACACAAAGCAAGTTGTTTTCCTATGCATGCCACATTTGGTCATCTGGTCAACAGTCAACCACATAGGACCGATAGTGGCTTGCACAGGCGTAAAAAAGGTCTTTAGGGCAATTTTTCACCCCCTTGTATAAATAGACACTCTTATCTCTCAAGAACATATCTTTGCAACTCTTATAAAGTTTTTTATCTGTTTCTTTATTTTGCAAGAGCAAATACTTGTATTACATTGGATCTTTTAATTTATGATTTGTGTTTATGTTTTCTATTTCTCTCTTTTATTTTCTAGATCTAAGATCATGGGAGCTCAAAGACCCAAACTTTGTCTTCGGATCTCCACGAATCTTAGTGAGTATATTCTTTACGGCTCTTGAGATGTAGTAGACTAGAGTTAGATCTAGAATTGTAATGGATGAATAGGCTAGTTTTTGACATAGATTCCTACTAGATTTTGTTTAGTTTAATGAAAGTTCAGTGCTTGCTTATTGACATGTAAAAAGTGTTCGATGAAATGGTTAAGAGAACGAGGTCTATTATTTTCTTGGCCCTTGAGAGTTGATGTACCGAGGTGTTAAGTGGTTAGAAGGACTTGTAGGTTACTATCAAATACATGTTTAGATAAGCAAAAAGCGAGAGTTGAGCCTTATAATGTGTATGGGTGAATAGATTTTCGCCATGAGAGTGGGTAGATCGACTAAGAAGGGTTCCTTGTCCTAGAAATAGCTTTAATCCATTAATTAAGCCTTGAAAAAGTCCATTATAGTTCTAGATCTACCTGAACCACTGGCTATGCCTCAAAATTCGATCTTTATCATAGTTTGCACTTAAAGTTCATTTCTTTATTACATTTTACTTATTCCTTACCTTAAATATAGTCATTATTTATGCAATTTAATTATGTCCTTTTATGTTTATGCCTAAATTTTGTTAAGAATTGTGACTCCCCACCTAATCGATTTCCCTAGACTACGATCTCTATGTAATCTCCTTCTTTAGCTTCTTGCTAGCAATTCCTTTATATTCGTTGGACGATACCTTAAGTATTAGAAGTCGACATCGTTTTCTTGCAGGAATAATTGGGTTATAGCTTTTGGTTTATAAACTTAAGCTTGCCTATCGGTACCTCAAAATTCCAGGCATCAAGTTTTAGCGCCGGTGTCGTTGGATTTAGGATTTACCTAAAATCTTCAAAGAGATCTCTAGATTTTAAATGACTAGGTTTTACAATTTTACTTATTTAATCAAAGTTCTAACTCCCTTTTGTTATTTTTCTTTGTTTGTTAAGGTACATGATAACAAGGTCTAGAAGTGAACCGAATACAAAACTTCTTCCCATTGATCCAACACACATCGAAATGCAAAACTCAAGACAAAGAAGAGCTAGAAAAAGACGAGCGAATCTACATAGATTGGGAATGAATCAAGAAATGGAAGAAGAGACTCATCCACCAATGGAGAATCAACCACGAGCAAACCCTCAACACCAAGGAGTAGTCGACGGTCATGAAGAACAAGCTAATCACCCAATCCACCCAGCTAGAGGAGGAGCAAGGATTAGATAATGCAATGAGCCATTCACTAATGGCGAAAGATTGGGGACCAGGCCTCCACCAATCTTGTTGGTTCATGTATTGATTTTTCTGGTTCATGTATTGTTTTCTGCCTCCACTCCTTCCAGTTCTTCTTCTTATTCGTTTCTGATTTTCTATGATTTGGGTTTGGATTTTGTTTCTTTATTGTTGCTTTTTCTGATGTGATTATCTATTTCTTCTATGTCATCGTTAATTTGGTAGACAGCTAAATGATTTCATTCATGAGAGAGGGTTTTCTTCTCTATCTCTTTCTTCTCTGTAAAAGTTTCTCTTCTTTGCCTCATATAGAGCTATTTATCGTCAATGGTGTGTGTTTTATGTTTATCTCATATAGTATGAACTAAGTTTTCTATTTTAGTAAGATGACTATAGTTTCTCTGAATTTTAGTTTTACCACGAACAATATATACATAACCATATCATGACATCTTGGGACCATCTTGAATATATAGTGACTTGAGTTATGAATATACAGTGACGTGTTTCATTCAGAAATCAAACATTTTCTCTGTGATTATTTAAGATGCACAAATATTTATTTGTAGGTACGTACATACAATTAAGTCCCTAATCCCTATGAATGTTTTTTTGTTTGGTTCAAACAAAACTATGTTAGTTAGGAAGCAGACAGAGCAAAATTTTTTAATAAACTAACAAACAAAAGACATGATCTTATGTGATTTATAAATAAATAACAATTGTTTGGTTATACTAAAGGTGCACTTATTATAATAGAAAAGGATGGTGTCTAGTTTTGATTTTTATATAACATTCCTATCATTGCCTACTTTTCGTGTCTTTCTCTCTACAATAATAACTGTGTTTTGATGCTTTCTTGTACATTTGTGTACAGATATGTTTCGGGACAGTATGCGAGAGGAGTTTAGGCGTTAAATAGAAGAACATCCTGTCGATACTAGTAATGATACACCATATTTTGGAACAATTATGAAGACTTCCAGAATTTGATGTCTCAAGAAATTCCTTGCAATGCTAGCAACCTTTCTCAGCCATCTAATTCGACTAGAGCAGGCAGTTCCTCTAATCCAAGTACAGAAAAACCGATGTTTGTCCCTTGGGTTATAGTCGATGACCTTCTGCAAGCCCGGGACAGGACAAGCTCACCGAATTGGATCTCGATTGGATTGTAAAAGCAACTTGATCTATACATGTCAAGATCTTGTTTTTATCCTAGATCTAGCATTAAGAACACCTAAACCACAAAGATTTATGTCCTATCTATCTCTAAACACCATTCCCTAACCACAAATCATCGCAAATCTACCATTCTTAAAATCCAAGAAAAGACTACTAACACATCATATGACAGAGGAGGGAAAAGATGAGAAACATAAGCATGATATAATAGATAAAAGATTTGTGATACAAAAAGTTAAAGAGAGAGTTTTGATCTTAAAGATCAAGAGAATCAACTTAGAACATAAAGAAAAGTGTTGAAAAGTTGATAAAAGAGTAAAAGATATGTTCTTGGAGGCTAAGAGGGGGTAGTTATACTAAAAGGAGAAGAGAGGGTGCCCTAAAAGGGTTTTTTCACGTCAAGGTGTGTAGTCGTCGCCCAAAGGTGGGCTACCATCAACCTACTGGTCGACAGTAGCTCACCTTGGGAAGCAAAGCTCCCAAGTTAGCCTGATGTCAACCCAAAGTGGGCTACTGTCGACCTGGAGGTCGACAACAGCTCAATTTGACAGCTTGTGGCTTCTTCTTTCATCCTTTGCGTGCTCCAATTGATCCCTTCTTCTCCCATAGCATTTGGCTCCTCTTTTCCTTGGTTCCTTAGCTCCAAATCCACCTTGAATCCATCTTTAGAGCCTCCATAAATCCATCCCAAAGTTGCTCCTACAAATGCAAGGAAATGACATGCAAATGCAATATGATCCTAAACTAGACTCTAGACTCAAACTCATGTATTCTAAGAATTTTATGCAATATTTAAAACCTAAATGTGAATGAAACTAAGCTAAAATGCACCAAAATATGCAAGAAAATATGTACACATGAACACCCCAGATTTGCCCTTTGCTTGTCCTCAAGCAAACAACAAAGACAAAACCCGGAAGTGAGGTATGCAAATGGGAACTCAAAACCAATATAAGAGAGCAATGCCTTATGCCCAATGTCCTCAAAACAAGTAAAATGGTGCAAATATCATCTAAGACCTAAGAACTTCTCCGTGATTATCACAAAACCAACTTTTAGAATCTAAGCTAAGCATGCATAAATTATCCCATCGCCAATTCATTTTTACATTCATTTAAGCTTAGGCGTGAGTTCTTTACCTATGGGCAATGCATCTCATCCATTCGGTTTGGAATTCAAAGAAAGGGTTTATGTAAAGAAGTGTAAAAAGAAGAGGGTTCACTCGACTTATAATGGTTTCTCTCAAACAAAAGTAGTGCAAGAATATAGGAAAAAGCAAGGTGGTAGCCGAACAATTTACGCATACACAACATTTACTTCCTCTAATTGTTCCCACCCCGTTGCTTCTTAAGGATCTAGACACTCACTTGATATACTTCCCATCCTAAAACTAGAAACCATAAACTTTTTATTGAACCATACTCACTCATTCTTTTTCTTTTTTTGTAGACACCTAGAGATTCTTAACCTTTTAAATTTCTTAGATACTAACCTTCTTTTGATTTTAAGAGCCACTATCTAATCATTTGAATGTTTTATATTTTTTAAGGGTGGACTCTCTAATCTTTTAGTTTCTAAGGTTAGAGCTTAAACTTAGTATTAATTTGTAGTGTCTTTTTCTTTCACTTCTTTTTTCTATCTTTTTTTTTTAAAAATTTTTGCTTCCTTTTTCTTTCTCTTATTTACAAAACCTAGGAACATATATACATTAAGGAACAATTACTTGACTCTATACACACTAACCATTCCCACGACTTCTACAAACCCAAAACCACAAAGATTTTTCCCTCCTATGACTCTAGTTAGCCTTAAAGTGAGGCTAACTCTAAGGAACTATCTTCTTTGTCGTTCAACTTCAATTCACTCGGGATTTTACCCATATGTGCACTTTCCAAAAGAGGCCTCATATATCGAAATATTAGGGGTTTTGAAGGAAAAGGGCTTACAAGGATTGGTCACTACTCTAAAGTTGAGAGTAGTCACTTGAGCTAAGAAATGGTGTAAAAACGGTTAAAACATAGCTCAAATGTTAGTGTTTTCCCATGTTCAAGTATAGCAAAGCCCATAAGCACGATATTAACATTCATTAAAGGCCATATTAAATAGGAATTGACTCAAAAGATATCTTATTTCCATGTTCGCAAAGACCTTTACGTGGTTAATTCCAATCACGAATTTTCGTGAGACAAAAAGTGGTCTAAGCAACATCTTACTTCTAGTGAGAGCATTCATCATTAAACAAAACTCAACTCTCTATGAGGTAGTTCTATCATTGTTCCCTATGCAAAATGCAATCCTTTATGCTCTTAACAAACTAAGTATTTACAAATGGATGCAAACTTTATGCAAATTTTTGAAAACCAATTGGAGATCTTTTTGATTTTTCAAAAAAATTTCGATTTTTTTTGGTTTTTTATAAGTCATAACTATCTACAATGCTAGAATCAATACGAGAAGAGAAAAGAAAACATCAAAATGCGAAACTACATTAGTATTAAGCCCCTCCCCCGGACTTAAATTTCATTGTCTCGGTGAATTCTAAGCCGTGAGAGTGACTTTTAAAAACACACATCAAAATGAAAATATGCAACAATATTTACAAGGGATTCTTTGAATACCTTGTGACAACTCATATGTATGAGTGTCGAGTGGATCCATTGGAGGCCTCTTGGAATGATTTTCTTGGTGGATTCATTTCTTTTTTCGTCTATGTTGGGTAAGATAGTCTCATAGCTTGTTGTGGTGGTGCTATTCGTTTGGATCCTACACTCAAAAATGTAGCAAAATGAGTTTCAAAAATTAAAGACCTTAATGAGAAAGCAAAAGGGTTTAGCCTTGAATTGGAATTATCAATTAACCAGAAACATTTCCATGATCCAATTCATAGCAACTACCCCAAGCTAACTCATTGATCCAAATGCATCATACTTAGTTAGAACCAAAATGTCATCATATTATGTAATGAATTTTTCGGGCTATTAAGGTCAAAGCATGCACTTGACTTTTCACTTCTCAAACTAATGGCTTTTGCTCAAATGCTTTCTAGACTACCAAGTTCAAAATATAAATATACCTTTTAAAGAACAAATCTAAATTTAGACATGATGTGCACTTAATATAATATGCCCAAATTCATAGCTCATGGATTAGACTTAAAGTGGTGATTGCAAGTATGCACAACAAACCAAACATTTAAAAAAACATCTCAATGCAAGCCATGTAAGAATCAAAAATCAACTTTCCTTTTAATATTTCATAAAGATCGAAAGTTCAAGAGATGAAGGACATCTCTAAAATTTCTCCAAATTAATAAATTGATACATGATTCTAAGTATATCTAGCACCCATTGCACATATGAACCAACAAATTCAATTTTTTCCAAAAATAACATTTCAAACACTATTCCCTTCAAGAACACATTTTTGATTCATGCATTTATAGTTTTTTCCAATTGATTCTAACCCATAAAAACTTTACAAGTACGCTCTTTCTACTCAAGAATTCCACAAAATATCAATAAATCCTTATACCCATAGAAATAAAAAATTTTAAGAGAATTGAGAGGGTTTTGAAATTTTCGTACCTTGTTCTTGATGTTTGAAGAGAATGAAATGTAGAAAATGAGCTTGAATGCAACTTAGAAGAATCAAAAAATCTAAAACTTTCACACAAATTGTGTCTTAAAAATCAAAACATTCTCCTTACATATGAAGAAGAAGAATTTCGATGGTAGTGAAGAGAGGATAGAGAAAAGAGAGTGTGAAAAGTAGTGGTTACGAGTGAAAGTGTAGAAATTTATTTGCAAATTGATCCCTTGATTTTCATAATCCTTGATTTCCTTGAAACTTTTGCAAAATAACAAAAATTTGAATTTTTAAATTGGAGGGGAAATTTAATTTCTTGAATTTGTAAAAACTAGGACCAAAGTTTTGCAATTGAATCAAAGGTATTAACTTTCTTTAAAACAAGTTTTTGCAAAATCACTCTTGAAGATGTTTTAAAATGGTGAAATGCAAACTTTGTTTCTTGAGTTTAGAAGACATACCTTAGCCATTAGGAAATTGTCTATCTGTTTAGTCATTTTGGCTCATTGGAAGTGTTAATTCCATTTTCTTTCTTGGCATTTGATTCTTGCTTTGAATGGTTCTCCTTTGATACCTAAGCTTAGAGCAAAAAGAATGGCTTTTAAACAAGGTTGTTTCAAGACACATCATCATTATTGAATTGAAAAGCTTGAAAATCAAAAAATTAAACGAAATTGTACAGATGATATGCATGAGATTGCCTCTCAAGTACGCTTGTTGAAGGTATTTAGCTTGACCATTGCTCTCTTCCTTAGTTGGGGAAGGTGTGGATCATCTTGTAGATGATTGATCCTTCTTGCTTCATTTTGTGCTCGCCATTAAACACATTTTTGGTTGGGTCTTCATCATCCTCATTAAAGAACCACCCATAGACTTCACTCATCCTTACTTCTTCGAAGGACATCTCATTGAAATTACCCATATCTTTTTTTCTCAAGATAGATTGCACATAAGTATCTATCTTAGGATAATGTCAAGTAGTAGTAGAATCTTGGATGAACCTTTTTAAGAGGTACTATACTTCTTTCAAAGTCTATTCTAGCTCCGGTAGTTGTAAGGAAGGGTGTTTCTAAGATTAGAGGAAAATGAGTTGGATGGTTCATTTCATTCACCCATAAGTCCGTTGGAATTGTGCAATTCCCAATCTTTAAAGGATTATTTTGTATAAACGAGATTGGCTTCTTGGTTGATGAATCCCCTAACATGATAAGAGACTCATTCCTCTCCATTTTATTGATACCATATTTTCTCACTAACTCGAGGGAGATCATATCATTAGAAGATCCGGTATCTACTAAAGCCTCTTCCATGAAGATTTCTTCTAGTAAGAAAGGTATCGTGAACTTTCTGGGGTGTTACATCTTAGAAAAAACCTTATGATCGGTATTGGTCTTTGGTCCTTCATGCATTCTTATCACTTCTTCAATTGCTTCCCTATTAGAGAGGACACTTATGATGAATACGATGCGGTCCAGAAGCTTTGTCACATCTTCATGTATGGGAAACAAACCCCAATATCCATCAATTCCGTCCGGACCTTGGAAAGAACCTTCTTTTGAACCCTAAGGTAAGACCAAGAAGGATTAGACAACTCTTCATATGTCTCATTCACAACCTTGGAAGATCTTTTTCCATCAATCTCCTTAACCTTTTCAAGAATAGGACTCTCTTCCTTCCTCTTGAGTTTGCAATCTTTGTACCCATATTCTTGTGAGATCGTTTCTATTGGTTCCCTATCACAATCTTTTGTTGGAACTTCCTTTCAAGAAAGCACTAAAGATACTAAATAGCCCCTTAGTAGCTCCTTTAGCTCATCCTTTCGAGCAATGATTCTCTTGAGCTCCTCTTCAAACTCTGGATCGATTTTAGCTCTTTCCAACGTATGAGGTTTGTACTCAAAATAGGTAACGAACGCATGCATCTCACAAATTTTGTCAATGGGTATCTCGTTTGATTCTTTGTGAAGGATTGGAGGTGGCACATATATGGGAGTGTTCACTAGGGAATCCTCTTGTGAACTCTCCTCCTTTGAGGTCGTGTGATGATTCTCCGCCTTAGGCATAGGTGCTTCTTCTTCGATTATATCTCGTTATTGGGTAGAGAGCTTCCAACAATGATCTCTAATTGTTGTACACGCAAAGATTCCTCATAATGGAGGCAAGGTTGTGTGTCTTCCTCCTTGGGCTTTTCATTCAAGCCTTGTTCCACGTGGTCTCCACATTCATCCTCATCATACTCATCACAGATTGGTTCTCCCATATGAAAGTATTGATCATCAATGATGAACCCGGTTGTAGCTTCTTCATCATACCTTACAAATAAATCTTCATTAATCTTACATCCAAGAAGTTCCTCAAACTCTCTTACGGAATTATTGGCTTCAAGGAAGAAGATATCACTAGGTTGATGTGTGAATGCCATACTGATTGACTCTATTCCTTTGTGAATTTTGTATTTTGAAAGGAATAACAAACAAGTAGTAAGATAATGAGAAACAAATAAAAATAAAGCATAGTATTGAGAATAATTAAAATCTTAAAGGAAAACAAAATGTAGCTTTTGTGCTCTCCGGCAACGGTGCCAAAAATATGTTGCACAATTGTTTATGCAAGCAAATGACAACGAAGCTTTAAAATTTATAAGCCCGCTTCCTAACAATCATACAATCCGCAAGTGCACAGATATGCTATTGTAGTACTTAAGGATCGAACCACAAGGAGCAAACTATAGCTAGACAAGTTCAAACTTTAAGAATGAACAATCTTTCTTAAGCTAAGAAAAATACGAAAGGGGTTTTGGTTTTTCTAATTTAAAGACAAGTAACTGAAACTGCAAATAAGGAAATCAAATCAAGCAAGCATAAATAGACAAGGAAAGTAAAGCATAAGTAGAAAACAAAATAAACAAGCAAGTAAAAGTGATAAGATAGAGATGGATCTTAGAAAATGGTCATTCATTTTATCCGATTTAATTGCTAGGTAATGGTTTAACAAGAGAAATCAACAAGAATTCAACCTCATGACTATGGAATCAATGCTTGAACTAATACCACTCCCATGGCTAAAAGTCATATTTGCAAGCTAACATACTTCACTCAACTCTCGTTTGTTTTGATCATTTAGCAAGTAATCATTAAGAATCATTCCAATTTGTAACCTAACACCCTAGCTATCAACTCTCGTTGGCTAAGCTAAGTTTGGCATACTTTAGGCTCTCCTAGACATTTCATCGAACACCTCTCGGGCCTGAAATGTATACATGTCAAGATCTAGTTTTTATCCTAGATCTAGCATTAATAACACCTAAACCATAGATATCTAAGTCCTATCTATCTCTAAACACCATTCCCTAACCACAAATCATCTCAATTTCACCATTCCCAAAATCCAAGAAAAGACTACTCACACATCATATGAGAAGAGAGAAAAGATGAGAAACATAAGCATGATTTACTAGATAAAAGATTTGAGATACAAAAAGCTAAAGAGAGTTTCTTGATCTAAAGATCAAGGTAATCAACTTAGAACATAAAGAAAAGTGTTGAAAAGTTGATAAAAGAGTAGAAGATATGCTCTTGGAGGCTAAGAGGGGGTATTTATACTAAAAGGGGAAGAGAGGGTGCCCTAAAAGGGTTTTTTCACGTCAAGGTGTGCAGTCGTCGCTCAAAGGTGGACTACCATCGACCTACAGGTCGACAATAGCTCACCTTGGGCAGCAGAGCTCCCAAGTTAGCCTGCTGTCGACCCAAAGTGGGCTACTGTCGACCTGGAGGTCGACAACCACTTACTTTGGCAGCTAGTGGCTTCTTCTTTCATCGTTTGATTGCTCCAAATGATCCCATCTTCTCTCATATCATTTGGCCCCTTTTCCTTATTTCCTTAGCTCCAAATCCACCTTGAATCCATCTCTAGAGCCTCCTTAAATCCATCCCAAAGTTGCTCCTACAAATGCAAGGAAATGACATGCAAATGCAATATGATCCTAAACTAGACTCTAGACTCAAACTCTTGGATTTTTAGACTTTTGTGCAATATATACAACCTAAATGTGGACGAAACTAAGCTAAAATGCACCAAAATATACAAGAAAAATATGTACACATCACACTTCACCATTTTAAAAGTCTTTCAACAGTGATTTTGCAAATACTTAATTTGAGAAAACCTAATGATTTTCATTCATTTATAACCCTTTGGTCCTAATCTTTCAAAATAAAAATTATTTTTCCAACATATTTTAAAATTCAAACTTAAGGGTGCTTTAGTAAGATTTTTTCCATTTGGCTATGAGAGTATCCTTTAAGGACCATTTTGCAATTTCTAAAGTTACCACCAACTTGAACACTCCACCATCAGTTGCACATGCTAATTGAAAAAGCATTGTCTCTCTCTCATTTAGCTTGAGAAATCGAAAACCGTTGTTTTCAAAAGCTAAAATTATTGTTCTTTATTTTTTGGGAGAATTTTGAGAAAATGTTTCATGTTCAATTCCTCTTTCAAGTTTCTTACAAGCTATCTAATTCTCATAGTCATCATCACAACAAGGAATCATGGTATGAAACATAGGTCTCGTCACTCTTGGATGAAATTTGCGATTTTGTTCATAAGAGGTAGTAATAATGTTTCTTGTGAGATATCTTAGTAGATTATATATAGTTGTTGTGTTTTCATGCATTAAATCTTTTTGGAAACAACTATAAGAGCTTGAATTATGGATTGTTCTTCTTGATGAATAGTGCTTATGGATAGTGTTATTGAATAAATTTTGGGGAAATTTAATTTAGTTGGTTCTTATGGTAAATTGATGGTGCATATGCTTGGAAACATGAACACTTCAAGAAGTTTGAAATTTTTTAAACTTGTCCTTTATGCTTAAAAATTTCGGTCTTGATATACCAAAGGAAGGAACTTTTGAATCTTCATTTCACTTGCCAGCATATTTTTATGTTAGTATTGATGCTTGTTTCATTGTTCTTTACCGTAAGAAGCCTTGAGTTCTGTTCATTGCCATTGAATTTGGGTAAATTATATTAAGAGCACACTTATCAAAATTTAGGAAAGGTCTTATATTTAACATGAATATTCTCTTCGTAATATTTTAAAGCATCTCATGCATAGCATTTCATTATTTGGCAACTTGGGAAAATTTTGAAAGTGCTAAGTGTAGAATCATTTGATGGCCGATTATTTTAGGTACATTTGGAAGAGATTTTTGCCTCATTTGCATTCATTTAGCTTGAATATTTTGGTTAGGGAATTTGCTAAAAATCAAAAATTGGATTGTCTTGTTCTTCAATGTTTAAAATCGATTTAGAGCTAAACCCTTCTTAAATCATTTCCTTCATTCGTTAAAATTTTCGAACTCACAATAACTACTAAATTTTGTAGATCAGAAATGGCATTAAGTGAACTCAGAAATGTTACTTATGCTAGTTGGTACGATGAGGAGACTAGCCTTTACTTAAACCTTCAAGACAATGTTAAGGTTGTGAAAACCGTTTTGGCAAATGAGGATATACCAATGGAAATGGAGATTCAAAATCAAGTTCAATACTTGATCAAGAAGATAGAAATGGGGAACATCCTTTCGATGCACTATCCGACATATCCCCATCCAACTCTCCAATTTATTTCCAGGGTGAGCTTCACACAAGGACAAAGAGATTATGAAAGTGCCACATACCTTACGTTCAAGATAAAGGATAAGCTTTACAAGATATCTTTTGAAGAGATTAGTGAAGTCTATTGTTTTGCTCCAACGAAGAAAGGATTTGGTTGCGGGGATGGTTTGGAAGCTAGGATACTATGGTATAAGATAGTTCTTGCACCGTATATTCAAAAATCGTCCAAGCTATCTAAGGTCCGATAACCCACGATTCACTACCTCCTAGAGTTGCTCGGAAACACCTTCTTGGCCCATGGCTCACCTAGCTTGGTGAATAGTTTAGCGTTAAAGCTTCTTTTCCAAAGTTTTAAGATGGTCATGAAGGATCCAAGGGGAAGAATAATGGATGATTGTTTCAGGGATGATGTTAATAATGGTTGTGTCTTTATTGCTGAGATGCTTGACTATCACAAAGAATTAAGATCGACAAGGAAGCCATTGATACGAATTGGTAGATTCCTCACACAATTATTCCTTCATTTGGGCATCAACCTTCGAGAGTTCGGAATGTTGAGAGGAGAAGAACGAATGAACATGGAGCACTTATTCAAGAAGGATTTCTTTATTGTTATCACGATGATATCTACACCCAAGTCATCTACTTGTTCATAAACTAGGAGAGAAAAAGGAAAGCTTGCCACTTGCCTCTACAAGAGCACATGACCGCCACAAAGGATGAACTCTCTCATTTCAACTCCCTCGTTGTTGGGGTCAAAAACTATCCCGACGAAATCAATGCCTGAAAGAGGTCTCGAAAACAATGTTTCCTCCTTCGAAGATGGGAATCGTAAGCAAATCTGAAAGCTCCGAGATTCCCATCGTTCAAGCTGCTTCTTCCCCATCCGGTCTCAGAGCTTCGGAGGTAGTCGATCATGACCAATCACCGCATAAAGTTTGTCCTCCGAAAGAAACTAAGAACATCCGAGTACCAAGACTGGCGTCAACGGTCCT
>OVAN01005816.1:0-22702 GCA_900406275.1 Anastatica hierochuntica | reverse complement strand
AAAGTGCAATGCGCAGAAATAATAGTCTGAAATCATCATGAAACATAAACAGACTCAAGAAAAACATCAAAATGACTCAAACAACACCAAAAGAAAAAAAAATATCAGTAACCTCCCCCAGACTTATCACACACCGTCTCGGTGTGAAACAAATCCAAGGAAGGGGTAAGTAGCAAATAAAAATAAAAATAAAATCAAGATCAAAAGAAAAAGAAAAAAGTAAACTTACCTGAAACCGTGTAAAAACAACCGCATAAATAGACAGGGATCAATCGATTCAGAGATAGGGATCGATCGATTCCTGTCCATCTGTCTGGTGATCTTTTTCCTGCAATACGACAGCCAAAAATACGAAAAACATAAAAAAGCACCAAAAACTAGAACTCAAAAGCCAAAAACTTGCAAAACCAACTAAAAAGAAAAAGAAAAGTACCTAGTGGGTTGCCTCCCACTCAGCACTTGTTTAGAGTCACGAGCCTGACTGTAGTGGCGATGGATCAGTCTGGAAGGGCCTTGGAACTCGCCCCGAAGCAAGCTCCACCAGCGAAAATCTTCAGCTCAAAGATGTTACTCATTGCCTTCTTCATAGCAGTTGCTCCTTTCTCTTTAAACTCTGGTGTAATGATGGCCCTGACCTTGGAGAAAGGTCTGAATCTGCCTTTGCGCTTCACGTTGTACTTAATAGCACCTCCATCGCATCCTAGAGGGATCAAAGTCAACTCTGAACTCTCCTCAGTATTGTGCTCTTTCTGCTTCACCTTCTTTTTGGTCTTGAGTTTTCTCACTGTAGAATGAACGCCTCCATCCAGGACTTCTTTGACGTCATTCTTTTTAGCAACTTCCAATGTGTCTTTACTCAATAGACCATTCTCTTTGTCAACTCGTGACAAGGATATCTGAAAAGATTCCTCAGTGTGAGGTTCCTCCACAGCTTCCTCAATCACTTCAGTCAATGTGTCAACCTAAAATGCGTGCCCATCTATGGTAGGCTTCTTCGTTGACTTCTCGAGATTGAAACGCACATCTAGTTTACCCAACTCCAGATCAATCTGACCATTCTGAACATCAATCATCGCTCTAGCAGTAGATAAGAATGGTCTACCCAAGATGATAGTATCCTTGGTTTCTTCATCAAGTTCCAAGACTACATCAATGTATATATAACCTTTACCAACACCAACAGGAATGTTATCGAGAATACCTATTGGCTTGCGAACTGATCTATATGTAAGTATCAAAGACATCTTCGTGGGCTTATAGTTCACCATGTTCAGCCTCTGCGAGACAGACAGCGGCATCAAGCCAACTCCAAAGCCCAAGTCACACAGTCATCTCTCGAAGGTAAGAGATCCAATCCTGCAAGGTAGAACAAAAGGACCTGGATCTTCGCGTTTCTTCGGTGTGATATTATGAAGAATTGCGCTACACTTTGCAGTTAGAACCGACACCTTGTTCCAGGGTCATGCGATCTGAGAGAGTCTCCTTCATGTACCTCTTAAGAGATGGTACCATCTTGACTCCCTCAACGAAAGGCAATCAAACATGTAACTCACCAACTAGATTCTTCAGCTTCTCATACTCACGTTCCTTGGTCTTTTGACGAAGGCTGGAAGGATATGGAGGCTTGGGAACATAAGGTGGGGGTGGCACATACTGATCCTCAACCTCCTGCGCATTCGTTTCATCGCGAAAATTCGATCCCTCCTTGTCAGGACAGGGATCGATCGATCCTTGTCTTTGTATGATCGATTGATCGTTTCAGGAAATCGATCAATCGTAAAACTTTGCAATTCACTATGGACATATGAAGTAGGGATCGATAGTTCCCCAGCCTGGGATCGATCGATCGGTGTCTCTGACGGATTTTCAGTCGTTTTCCGCTTCGAACCGTGATAGCATTGCAGTACTCTTCGGATTCTTCTTCGGTTTACGTGGAATAACACCTGGAGAAGCTCTGTTTCTCACAGAAGTCTGAGCAACATGTGTTTCCAGTGTCTTCATTCTAACACTCATAGCCTCAAACTTCCCATTGAGGTCAATGTACATGCTATCGACTTTTTGATTTATCTCCGCAGTAGACTTAGTCTGATTTTCCAACACTTGGTGGAGCATTTGTTTCAGATCACTATCTTGAGAAGATGCAGAAGACTGTCCTTGGTTCTGATTCTGATACCCCGACTGATAGTTGTTCTTGAGTCCTCCTGAACCAAATTGCTTCTACTGATAACCACTATTCCCGGAGCCACTGTTCTTGTTCTGAAATCCAAAGTTGAAGACACTCTGATTCTGATTGTATGGCTTGTTCTGGAACTGATTTTGTTGATTGAAACCTCTATTACCGAAGTTTCCCTGACCACCAATGTAATTCACATCTGTCTGTCCTGCATTCTTTTCGCACATTCAAACTCGAATCCTGTAAAAACAGCAAAGAACAAAAATCCGTGCCAAAATAATCCGAATACATACTAAAAACCTTATATCTCGTGTGAAAAACCTACTAAAATACTAACACATCAGTAATCAATTGTCTGCTTGTCTCTTCTTGTACCGCAATATGGTTAGGTGTATCTATAGTCTGAGAGAGGAACCAAAACTGAGCATCTTCCTTTATCTTCTTTATTGTATCCATGACCAAGTACAATTTTCCTTCTATGGCATAAATGTTTCTGTTCTTCCATAGGTTCCATAATATCCATGGAAAGGATTTTCGTATCTCAGCAAGAATGAGAAGTTTTTTGCAAGAGGAAAGTACATAAGAGATGTTTTCATGAACAAATACCTCGTTAAAACCATTGATGGGCAAAGGGAATTCTGTTAGGGCTCATGTTTGTCTTGAAAAGGTACATGTAAAGAGGACATGGTTGATGGATTCACCTTCCAAACCACATATAGTGCATTCTTGAAAAGGTACATGTAAAGAGGACATGGTTGATGGATTCACCTTCCAAACCACATATAGTGCATTATTGATCTAACCTTATATCTCTTTATGTTAGTTTATCAGCAACAGCCAAGACTCCACTTTGAGCTTTCCAGATGAAGGTTTTGATCTTTGGAGCAGTTTGAAGATCCCAAATTTGGATTTTCAAAGGATTTAAGGAATGTTGAGTGGTAGTTTCGACAATCAGGTCTTTATTCCTAAGCTTGTGAGCAAGCCAATATCTAGATTTAATTTAATAGTTTCCTTAACTGTCGTGACTCCAAATCCAGAATCGTTTTGAGAAACAACAGGTTGATGTCTTAAGATGGTCTGAACATTTGGCTGATAGAACAGATAATCCAATATCTCTCTGTTCTAACATCTTCTTGGGAAGTCAATGAGCTCAACAATAATTACGGGGTTCATGATTAAAGGTCTCCTGGATCCCTCATCAAGTAGCCACAAATCTATCCAGACATATAAAGAGTGCCCATTCCCTACTTTGATTTGTAGCACTTGTGAAAGCAGATCTCTTCCCTGAAGGATACTTCTCCTGGCATAAGAAGGCATTTTTCCTATTGTAGCATTATGAAAATTCTGATCTGGAAAGTATCTGCTTTTCAGAAACAAAGAACAGAGGATGTCATGATTCTGGATGCATCTCCAAGCTTGTTTAGCTAACATAACTTGATTAAAACATTCAAAATCACGAAAACCAAGTCCTCTCTGGTGCTTTGATAAACACATTTTGTCCAAGCCAACCCATTGAATCTTTTTAGTCTTCTTTTTTGAGCTCCACCAAAAGTTTGCCATAACTGAAGTTAAAGTCTTATAAGTAGATTTGGGGAGCCTGAAATAGGACATAACATATGTGGGCATTACAAGAGTTACTGCCTTCAGTAAGACTTCTTTGCCGCCTTAAGAGAGCTTACGAGCAAACCAACCTGAAAGTTTATATTGTAATCTGTCATGGATGAAAGATAGCATTTCCACTTTAGACCCACTAAAACATTCAGGTAGGCCTAAATATGTCTTTGCTCTTCCTTCATTGGTGATGTTCAGTGTCTGTTGAATAAAAGTTTTCATATCCAAATCAACTTTTTCATCGAAAGTGATGGAAGACTTAGCCAAATTTATCTTTTGACTTGTGGCTTGTTCATAGATGTTGAGAATCCCTTGCAGCGCTAAATATTGTTGAATTTCAGCTTTGCAGATTAGAAGACTATCATCTGTAAAGAATAAATGGTGGATGGAGGGACCTTCAGGTGTGAATTGCATTCCAGAAATATGACCTTCTTCTTCAGCTTTATGTAGCAAGTGAGATAGACCTTCAGTGCAGAGAACAAATAAAAAAGGTGAGAGGAGATCACCCTAGCGCAAGCGTCTCTTTGGAGTTATCATTCAATGTGGTTGATCATTGATTAAAATTGTGTAAGTAACAGTGATGACACACATCATAACCCAATTGATCCATGTGGAGTGAAAACTGAGAGCAACTAATAGATATCTTAGAAAGCTCCATTCGACCCTGTTGAAAGCTTTGGACATATCTGATTTCACAGCTATATACTCTCTGGCAATCCATGAATGTGTCCTTAAACTGTGAACGACTTCATTTGCTATCAAAATATTGTCCAGTATGAGCCTCTCTGAAACAAATGTTGATTGTGATGGAGACACAATGGTTGGGAGAAGTGGTTGTAGTCTCTTGACCAAAATTTCCGAAATTATCTTGCAAAGCATAGAGCATAAGTTTATTGGTCTTAGATCAACCATTTTGCAAGGATTAGGCTTCTTTGGCAGCAGGAAAATCTGAGTATGATTCCACTCAGTAGGTAAAATATATTGTTCGAAGAAAAGCTGAATTTCTTTAATAATTTGATCTCCAATAGTATACAAGTATTGCTGAAAAATAGGTTCGTCATGTCGTCTGAACCTACTAGGTTTTATAGAGAAAACAGTAATCTTAATCTCCTCCTTGGATATAGGTTGAATGAGTCTTCTATTCATAACATCGGTCACCTTTGCTTGAAAACCAATGAAGACCTCCTGAAAATCTGATGTAGTTGAATAGTTAAAAAGGTTTGAGAAATAAGCTATTGCTACCTTCCCTTTTGCTGCCTCTGATCTTTGCTCATGGCCATTTGTGTTAATCAATTTTTTGAATGAAATTCTTTGATCTTGTTGCTTTGATTGATGCATGGAAGTATTTAGTGTTGCAGTCTCCATCTTATAACCATATTTCTCTACTTTTTTGCTGCCAATAGATCTCCTCTTCTCTGTAGGCTTCTACTAGATCTTTCTTCAACATGAAAAGCATTTCTCAACATAGATCATCACATGATTGCTCATCTTCTAGAGCTATTTGAATTTGTTGAATCTTGTCTAGAGAATGCATAGTGCTGTGTTTCTTCCAATGGCTTAAGCCTTTGTGAACTGCTCTTAGTTTATCAGAAACATATTCTATTGAGGATAGTCTCCCAGCATTCCAAGCATTTTGTATTATTTTCTGAATGTGAAGTTTATGAAGAAATCTCCTGTCGAATCTGAATTGACCTTTATATGAACCTTGAGATTAGAGTAGCTGAACCAAAACAGGCATGTGGTCTAAACCTCTTTTCTCTAAGAAAGTTTGATTTGAAGCTGGAAAGTGCCTAAACCACTCCTTATTTCTGAAACATCTATCTAATTTGGATTGGATCCAAAGTTGATGCCTTCGTCCCCCCCCCCCCCCCCCNCCCCCCCCCCCCCCCCCAAGTGAAGTTGTTTCCATGACCTGGTAGCTCTGACATTTCACAACCATGTATCATATCAGCAAAGGGTTGAAAGGATACATAAATTCTATTGGGACCTCCTTTCTTTTCTCCATTTGTCTTTTCTATTTACACCCAACCTTAATAATCTTTCCCAAACCAAAGGTCTCCATTTCATAATAGGATTACCATATATACATGATATGAAGAAGGAAGAAGAACCCATAAGAATATAAAGGTCTATTATATTTTTATCTGAGTACAAAATATCAAGTTGAACATTGTTTTTCCAAAAAAGAGCTAAGCCTCTACTTCTACCCACAAGTTCAACTGTAAAGACTTTATCATAACCTAGGCATTCTTGAACATCTACTATTACATTTCTACAATTTTTCGGTCTCCATGAGAAACAAAATATCAGAGAATTGTGATTTCCTCATCTCCTTGAGACGTGGAATCACCAAGTCTTGAAAGGTTCTCAATCCTTGGAAATTCCAACTTAAGATGCTCATTGGGGACTCAGTGGTCCCATATGTGAGATCACCTCTTCAACTTTTCGCTTAACGACTTTACCAGTTTCCTCTTTCTGCAATGAACCTTTTCTTTTCTCAGTGGTGACTTAGCAGCTTTGATGCTTCGAAGCTCTTCCTCAGTAACTTGTTTCGAGTTTCTTTGTTTTCTTCCAGGGCTTTTCCTTTGTATATCTTCATTGGCTTTACCCCAGATGAACCAGCTTCATAAGAAGCAATTACTAATTTTTTGAGTAAGTCTTTGGGATAGGAGAAACTGGAGAGAAATTTGCTGCAATTACTTTAGAATGAGCGGCTCTTGCCAAAGATGGTTTGCTCATATTCTGGTCTGCTTGGATTGCTGCTGACGTAAGCTTTTGACCTTGAGGGTTGGCGGAAATCGAGGATGAGAACTCTTTTGCTCCCAAGAAATCAAACACATGACCCATTCCTTTATCAACGTCAGTGGTTATTATCGGCAGAGGTTCCAAACTTAATATCAATTTTTTAGCGAGGAGATCGTTTTCCAAACTCTGAATGAAGTTCTTGATTCTATCTTGCCTTATCAGTTTCTCTGGTCCATTCACAACCATAAGATATTGTCGCATTCCTTCCAAAACGTCATGAGCGATTTTTGGTCTTAATGTGATTGTGTTAGAACCAATCTGATCATGCGATAGCACACCAAATAAGGGATCATATTGAGAAATTGTTTGTTTTGGTATGGAGGTGGATGGAGAATCTTTAGTTGTCCTTCCCTTTGAGGCAGCTTGAGATCTCTTCAAAAACAGGGGGCATTTGTTATGCTCATGTGTAAGACGCTGACAAGCATAACACCTTTTTTGAAGTCGCTCATAATCATAGAGAATCTTGATTGTTTCACCATTAAGGGTGGTTAGTGGTTAGCAATTTAGAGCGGCGAAAAGGTTTTGAGATGTCCAGTCTCAGCTTGACCCGGACATAATCTTTGTTTTGTGCCTTCTCAGGGTCGAAGGCTACCACTTATACTCGGCCTGCAAACTCACCAAGCATTGTAATCGCTTCTGGCGTGTAATGGTTAACTGGGATATTACGGGTCTGAGCCTGTGATGTAATGGAGATAGTCAGGAGGAGGGCTCGCTTCCCATTTTCAATCGCGAGAGCCCATTGGTTGTAGGTATGAGCACCCTTATTGAGAATGGTTTGCAGGTTGTGTTCATACTGAAAAATGAATTGGAACCTTTCTTTTGTCAGTGTGACGCCTCTCGCCCTTTCATAAAATTGCCACTTTCGGGGCATATCCAAGATGAGGTTTAACATATTTTGACAGTCTGGATTCAGAAGACGCCCTATGATACTCTGAGTATTGCGCTCACTGGAGCTGTATTGCGGAAGATCAGGAAGGTTGAAAGGAGTGTCTTTTTCTTCCTTTAAAGACATTGCCAAGAGAGCTTTATCCAGGGATAACGACATTTAGAAAACCGTAGGTAAAAGCTGAGGAGATACACGTTAAAGTTCAATTAAAAGAAACGAGAAGGGTGTTTAAGGAAGAAAGAACCCTAAAAGGATGAAGATTGATCGAAAAATGAGAAATTGCGGCAGAGGGTAGAAAACTAAAAGGTAAAACACAAGGCAAAACCCTAAATCTAATAAAGTAAAAAGACTCTAATAGAAGTAGAGAGAACTAAGCTCAAAAAAGAGAAATTGATCGGTCGACTTATGAAGATATATGAATATCTTGTAGTTTTTTTATAATTAAAAAGAAAAAGGTCTTGTAATTTTTGGAACTAAATTAATTTTTAGTGGATATCGAAAAATATTTTGCTTTAAACAAAAATATGCTTGGTCCGACTCTGGTTGTGAAAAATGTAGATTTTTTTTTGATGACCAGGAGGTTCAGAGCCCGTGGGCCGCTAATCCCATAGGGCCCGTGGGTCAAACCAAGTAAGATACTCGCCTTTGGCGAGCCAACCCCTCCCAACGTAACTCTAACTCAAGACCTCCTCTTTAATTTGAGGAATTCTTACCATTGGACTAACATTCGTCGGTAAATGTGGATCTCTTTCCTCTTCAAGAATCTCTTCTATTTATAGACGAGGGAAGAATCCCTCGGATTGCCAACGTTTCTAACGCCATTCGACCATCCGGTCATCATGGCATCCATCATGTATCCTCCGTTTTTGCCGTCGATAAGCGCATATTTCTACTACAAGTTGAAATCGCCAGATTGTATCATGTGTACTCTACACAGTTGTTGGGACACGTCTCGCTTCTTGGTAGGCCTTGCAGAGTTTCAGTGCATTTTGTATACTTTCGCTCCAATACCATGATGTTTATCGGCTCTGTACTGTTCCCTAGCTCATGGGCCTTTTCTTTAATGGTTCTTCGACGTGGGCATAGTAATTTGAAGAGGATGTGTAGCCCACCACCAACAACACGTTTTAAAACGTTTTTGGTGTTTGTGTTACGCTTGCTCACAAGGTAACAAAGGCTCAAAGCAAATTTGATGAACACACTTCTTGATGCTTGTTTCTTGGGCATTCCTATAATTAGAAAGGTTGGCGGGTATTTAATCTAGAGCTTAAAGAATACTTTGTATCTCGCATTGTTGTATTCAAAGAAGACACTTTTGCGGCTATCCGTTTGCCAGCGAGAGGCTTCTCACAAAATTCTGTTCTTTTGAACATTCACCATCTTCTCAAAGTCTCTCAGGCAAGAAGATCCTCTAACAACAACCGGAACATCTTCCCATGGCTTCTATGGCACATTTGGAAGGCTAGAAATAGTCAAGTTTTTGAAAACACAAGTCTAAGTGCAAACTCTGTTTTTGAAAAAGCCACAGATGATCAGAAAGAATGGATAAAGGCCAACCGCAAAGAGGCGGCAGACGCAACAATGGAGATCTCAGCTCCAAACCAAGCTCAGCCTCGACGGAGTCCTCCTCCTTGTAACATACTCAAATGCAATTATAGAGGAGTTTGGATTTCAAATCAGGACATTACAGGAGCTTCATGGATTCTCAGGAACCACACTGGTTTCCCTCTCATGCATAGCCGCCGAGCTTACATGTCCGGATCATCCCTGTTAGAAGGTTTCCTACTTAGCCTCTTATGGGCGGTTGAGAGTATGCGATCTTTGCGTTACAAAAGGATCATTTTTGAGTCCACTCATGAGCAGGTTCAACTCGCCTTAAGCAACCCACAACAGTTTCCACTCTTTCGTAATCTCTTGGAAAGTATTACCTCATCTCTGCAACATTTTGACTCATGGAGAGTAGTGACTGTTTCAAACTCGGCTAATCTTGTGGCACAAGCAATCGCTGACAGTGTCATTTTGGATCATCGTTTCCAACCGTATGTTGCACAAGGTTCACCATGTTGGATAGGGGAGATTGTCGCCAAAGATGCAGAACATTGCCGGTGACATCTCTCTACGACTATGCCATCAATCCTGTCTTTAGAAAGGAAGAGGTCTCGCACCTCTTTGAATGGATGGTCCTGTTTTTTTCCCTGTCTGCTCTGTTTTCTTATTTCATTTTGGCCTTCCTTTTGCTTCTGTTAGTGTAACTCATCTTTTCTTGACTTATATAATAAGATCGGAAGTGCTAAAAAAAAGAAGACACTTTTAATTCCCTTTCCCTTCGTGGTCTCTCAGGTGCTACTTAACATATTGCTAATAACATGAGTTGGTGCTTTTGTTTTCAGAATCATAAAAAGGGTTCTTGGCGAATATTACTGCACATGGTGTGAACATTGTTCATTCAAAAAAGACCAAGAAATTTGATGTGTGGTGTGATTCTATGGGCCTATGGCGAGATAGAGAGAAACTTCCCGCTCATAACTCTAACAAAGAGAAAGAATCATATCTAAAAATCAAGAAAATGCAAAAGTACACCGTGTCCTATAAGTCATGTTTGGTGGGAAGAAGAGTGTCTTGTTGTTGTTGTTGCTGTTGTTGAAAGAGGTGAACAAGTGAGCACAAGACTTGAATCCTAGTGACATGTGTCTTTGCCTCGACAATGAAGTGTGCCCATATTTGGCCTTGTCGTGTTTCCATCACTCCTTTCAATATGTTCAATCCTAAACCTCTTACCACATCTGCAATCTCAAGAAACTCTCCACTTTCCTCGCACACCATCTCTATCTGCATTTGCCCTTGCAGCTTCAAATCCTCCACGATGATTGGGCATACCACCGACTCGTCCCTTACTTCCAACGCCCATGTTCTTTCCTTCTCCTTCACCAACTGCCATCATCATTCATCACATTATATTCAATCATGAGTCTCTAGTATAATCATCATCATCAAGAAAACAAGATTTGATTCAATCAAGATTTAGTTTCCCTCACCTTAGGCTCGTATGGCTGTTTGAGTTTGTCAGCATACTTGGCTATACTTTGCATAAAGACCATGTGTCTTATGGTCAGATCAAGAAGCGTATCGATGCTACACTGCTCAACACACACACAGAAGATTCAATTATTTGTGATCTAGCTAACAAATTAAGAAAGGAAATATAACATAAGATGTCAAGTAATTTTGTTACCTTTGATCCATTTGGAATCATCCCTCGTAGCTCCTTGATACGGTCTTGTATCATCTGACGATCCTTAGGCCTAGGCCTTCTGCTTTCTCCCGCTTTTGCTCTCCTCTTCTTCTTCACACCTTCTTCGTGAGGCTTCTTCCAATTCCCTGCAACACTTGATCTGTCTTCATCAATCCACAGACTTCTCTGCAGATCAGGCTTGAGAGAAGGTGTTTCTGTTTCCTCCTGAGGCATCATCCGTGGAAAGAAGTTTGAGCTATGCACGGATGATGTTTCAAGTTTCCTTCTTTTGCTCTGATTCAGACAAGAGTAATAGTCTTGGACATTTGTGAGAGAGCTACTACAAGTGCTGTTGCTTAGACTAGTGCTTATGAGCTCAGAGAAGAGTCCTTTAGGAGGCAAATCCAAAGGCGTTACACCAAATCTTTCATGACTAACCGACGAAGAATCTTCAGAACTGATCCCCAAAATGTCGAAAAGATCCTTGTCATCCTTCCCTTGGATCACCATGGAATTGTCATGATGATCACCTGATGAGCATTTCTGTTCTGGCGAATCAGCGAGCAGCTGGTACAGATCGTCCAGAGAGTAAGAGTTGAGTATATCAAACCCGAAATCATCTCCCTGGGATAGATCATCTTGGTGTGAAGAAGGGACTAGAGGTGCTTCAAATGTTTGATCAGGGATGATCTCAGGGGTCAGTAAAGAAGGAGGATTGTCGTCGTTGAAGATGTCATCGAAGCTGAGTCCCTGAAAAGATTCAGGAACAATCTCACAATCTCCAAGTGGTACTAGAGACTCGAACAATGTATCAAGATCCACCGATTGATTTGGTTTCAAACATATCTCCTCCACAGCTCTTGCTGTTTGTTCCACCATCTCTGAGCTCTCAAGAATCTATAAATAGATGCAAGAAACATTAATTAGTCCATGACTTCCACAGCAAGAAATAGAGATTTCATCTTATTCAAAACATTGTTAGTTTTTGTGCAAACCTTTTGAGTAGACCCTAACTGCACAACGCCGATGGATCCTACTGGAATGATTGCAATAGTCTACAAAAATTAAACATCATATTTAGAATCTATTTCAAATGGAAATGAATCCTTAAGACTCTGAAACAATTTAATTACCTTAAAGCCAGAGAGAAACTGATTCTGAAACTCATGCTCAAACTGCATAAACATCAAATTATTATACTTGTCATCAAATATTATATGTACAATATTTGGATTTAGAGCTCATAGCAAGCTAAAACAAAAAAAAGTGTGAAGAAGGAGAACAACAAACCTGGAATAATATGTCTGAGAACAGCCATTGATGTTTACCGGTTAATGCAACTTCTCCAACGATTCTGGAATGTCACAAAAATACTAATGAAGATACAGACACACACACATAAACATACTGTATAATATGATTTGAGTTGTAGAGATTCTTACCCTTGGCCTAAGATATGAGCCTGAAGAATCATATCATCAACAAATGCGGCTGATTGTTCATCACTGTGTGCTTCTTCAAATCTCAATAACCTAAAAAACATAATATATTTCCATCCAAAAGAGACAGGAATTCAAGAAATGTTTATGGGCACCAAAAATTTGTTTTTAGAAATATTTAAATCAAATGTAAAACCCAAAATAAAAGCAATTTTTTCCCAACAATTTTTTTTAAACAAGTTTTATGAAAATATTGCTCCTTTTTTTACATTATATTACGAGAATTTTAGCCAAGAAAAGAAAAATGCATGAAACCCTTTTAACAGAAAAATAAGAAGAGAGAAAAAAGTTACATGGTATTAACAGGATCATAGCGCCAAAACACAGAATAAGACCATCCATGGCTGAAACAGAGACTCTTTAATATCTTCTTAACCTCCGAATCCATCATCTCCAATATCAAGAATCCAACCCAATTTCTCAGAAACAAGGTCAAGTTTGAATCAAAGCTCGAGAAGAAACCCTTTAAGAACTCAGAAACAAGGTCAAGTTTGAATCAAAGCTCGAGAAGAAACCCTTTTCTTTCTGCAGGATCTCCACTTATATATTGATCTCGAACTCTTAAAAACAAAAAACAAAAAAGACAGAAACTTTTTGTCTTCTCCAGAAACCAAACTCCAAAGATAAAAGTGGGTAACAGAGGAACAATGTCGGTTTATAGTTTCTTTTATCTGCTGAAAGAAAAAAAAAACTGAGAGACAGAGAAAATTTCTTGTTTTTTTTTTTGCTTTTGGTTTAAGCAATTAAAAAGGAGTTAAGCTTTGTCCCTTCTATATATATATAAAGAAACACAATATATGCTATAGGTTTCTTTTTATATATGTAAATATATTGTCTGTGTACATTGAAATGTCTGTAATTCCATAAGAAGTAGAAGAGTTTTTTTTTGTCTGAGGAAGAGGGAGGAGAGAGAAGTTTGAGTTTTTTAAATAAAATAATATTATGATATTGTATTTTGATTTGCCTGCCGGTGTCCAGTCACGCTTTTTCCCCAAAAGTAACGAGAGCTACACCGGAGATTACCGGTTAAAGCAAACTTTGCTTTTATGGGATATTTATTTGTTGTCTTTTGAAATTTATTACGGGAGAGAAGATCTTCGACGTATAATTTTCCACAAAGGAGGATTTTATTTTTTACTTTAATATGGATTAATGAATACTCGATACGAAATTTATGATAATACTATAATATTATTATAATGATTAACAAACAATTGAAGAAAATACAGTAGTAGTATATTGAAACTGAGGAGATAAAAGAATTATGAAAAGAAGTGAAAAATAAAATAAGTGATCCCCACTGAGAAATAGGTAATGGGGCTGTGGGGTTTCTACCGATCATCTTCTGATACATTTCTCTTTTTCCTCGTTTCTTGAACATCATTTTTGTAATCTTTTAATCTTCTTTGAGCGATTAAACTAACTGAATAAATGTTTTTTTTTTAATTTTATTAATTACTAGATTATACTAGACATAACAACGACTTCTACGTATTTTGGAACACAAAAGTCTATAGTTAAAGCAAATATCAAATGTATGTACGAAAATATGGTTTTACTTTATTATAAGAGATGCAAAGCTTAGGATGCGATTTGTTAGAACTAGTGCAATATATTTATTTGAATGAGACATTGAGTTATACTCCTATCCTATAAATTAATAGGGTATCATGTAGGTTAACGTCTTGAAGACCAGTTTTGCATGTGATCTTTACATTGGTAGTAAGTTATAAATGTATAAACCTTTAGAGCCACCACAAGAACAAGTGTATTGGATTTCCCACCTATGGACCTTGAATATCCCTCCTAAGCAAAAACTCTTCCTTTGGAAAGCTATTGGGAGGACATTACCAATAAGAGATAGGTTAAATTCGAGACACATATGGGTGAATGAGCGGTGTATAAGATGTGGTGTACCTGAGTCAATTGAGCACCTACTTCATCATTGCCCTTCTGCAAGCCAAATTTGGATGGATACCTCTTTTGCTTCACAACATATACTACCAATCAACTATTCTTTTGCAGACTGTTGGAAGATTGTAAATCGACTGGTCACTTTAATGTCCAACAGAATTTACATAGGTTCTCTAGCGGCTTTGATTCTATGGACCATATGGATATTCAAAGACAGGTCTTTCAGCGAGATGGAAACCTTGTCAAAAGCTATTGTCGACGTGAAAGAATGGAAGCATGCATAAACAGTGAAAAAGAAAAAAATTCTCTACGACAGAATCTATTGCCTGACAATTCGTATGACATTATATGCAGATCTGATGCGGCTTGGAAAGAAGAGAATCTTTCAGCAGGTATGCATGGAGATTTATGAGATTCACAGAAAAACGTTGATCTCATAGTTTGTTAGATCGTCATTGATAGCAAAGAGATTAGCCTTTAGAATGGCCATAGAGCATGCTCTGCAATTGGGTTTCTTGCGAATCAAGTTTGAAACGGATTTCCAGCAACTGATCAAAGCAGTTGCAGCAGTTACCTCCTTTTCAGAACTTCATGGAGTGATCTCCGACATTAACTCTCTTTCGACTACATTTACTTATTTCGCAATCTCTTTTATTCCGCGGATAGCTAATGATCAAGTCGATGATTTGGCAAAGCTTACTCTGCATCAAGCTGTATTAAACTTTTTTTCTAATCTAATGAATCTTAACTCGGACAAAAATAAACCTTTAGAGATTATTCTTTAAAATATTGTTGCTTAGTAAGTTAGAGATCATTGAGAAAGTATGATCAATTGCAAACAATGAAACAAATAAATCCACACAGAAACCATTGAGAATTTAAGAATGATTACTGAGAGGTCAATGTCGCAATCTCGAATATTCTTTTTTTTTAATCATCTTCCTACTGTAGAAGGATGTTATCATACATACTCGATGAAGAAATTTAAATCATAAAGTTTTAGGGTAAAAATATATTATGATTAGAGTTCTACCTCATAGAAAAGGGTGTATGCCTCTTTAGTGTATGGGCCAATGAGGTCTCCCAACTATGTGTCACCTAAATCTTAAATTGTTGGTATGATAATCTTGACTTAATTAGTTACGAATCCACTTCTTCATATATTATATAAACCGCGTAGCTCAAATGTCAGTGACCAGTCGATTAATTCTACATAGAGATTGTTGAATGCCTTTTACTAAACGCGAATGCAACACGTAAAATAATCATAATTCACTAGATTTTGACATGTGTTATCGATAATTTAGATAATAACATATGTCAATAATATAGATTTTATAGAAAATTCATTTAAATTACTTAACTCTTTTTTTCGTCTGAGTATTTATATTACAAAGAAAAAAAATTATAAAAATAACTTTTTATCGGATAATTTTTTCTACATGTCAAAAATTTCTTTTAAGTATTTCTCTATTAATATTTATAAATTGTATTTTCTAAAAATCGATTCTCAAACACTTTAATGTAGAAGCATTAATTAACCGTTTAGTCAAACACCGAACCAAAGCGCTTCCACTTAGTTACCTCTTTAAAAAGATAAACAGTAAAAAGAGAAACAAACTAGTGTTGTCTTGTATATTATAAATAGAAGTAAAATACCATTAAAATAATGAATAATTATAAAAAATAACCAAAAAACCTTTTTTTCCTTTTTTTGTGCCGACAAATTTCTTTCATTAACCAAACCAAAGAAGTACAACCACAGTTGTTTCTAATGTAACCATTTGGTTACATAACTTTGAGACATCATTCTAGCTTTCTTAGCTAAAGCATCAGCTCTATAATTCAGATCTCTTGAAATATGAAAGAATTTCAGCATCTTAAATCTTGTTAGCAATGCTTCAATGTCTCGTATATAAGCTATAAGACCTTGTAAGGTGTTGTTAATGATCTTGGGGACTTGCATTTTCTGTTTGAGATATGAATAAATAGTCAAGTTGTCACCACAAAAAACTACTTTGTCATAACCCAAACCACCCACTTTCATAGTAACTTCTCTCAACACCAGCATTTCTGCATCTAATGAAGAGCTAAGGGGTTCTACAGCTAAAGAACCTTGAAGAAAATGTATATTACCTGAATCACATAGTATCCAGGCTATTCCCGCGTTTTTTTCTCGTGAAACCCAAAAAGCATCAACATAACACCTTGTCATCTCTATATTAGTCTCTATGGGAGGATCAGCAGAGTATCTGACGCTTAAATCCTCCTGATTAGCTTGGTCTACTGATTGTTTCTCCTCCTGCGCACATAATCAAGCTTGCATTATCTTTAAAAGCTTATGATATAACTATTGGGATTGGAATTCTTTTATTCTCAAACAAAAGTTTGCTAAGAAATCCTCTATTTAAATTTCTAAACCCCTTCCCATCACCCGTTTCCCTCCCCCCTTCAAAAAAAATTAAAATTACTATTTTATCTTTTGTTTTGTGTTCATAAAAAGGTATTTTTATAAAACGCTCATATAATTTTATTAACTCCAAAAATTTTAATTATTTTTTTTGTGATACACCAAATTCACCCTATATATATATTATAATATATTAAACATATGAAATGGTATTTAAAAACATTGAAATGGTATTATAGTATCCAACATGAAAATACGTGCACTAGAATCACTTTCTTTTTGTTTTTGTGTTGGATATTTTTATGTACACATTGCTACTTTGTATACTTCGTTTAAATCCGATATAGTTGTATCGCCAAACACTGATCTCTAAACTATGATATCTACTTTAAAATATCTAGAAGGCTTAGACTTACCAACATTTATAAGGCATAGTTCACTGAAAATATTTACTACAAAAATACAATATGGACAGAGAACTAGATTATAGAGGCGCATAACATCGGATAGAGATGAAATGGTCTAGATATTCGGACTATTTTAAGGTATTTGGGTCCGTCGTATCGGTGAAATTACTATCAGGATCCAAATCTAAACCTTAAAATATCTGGAATTCGAGTATCCGCATGAAACTCCGGATATATGCGGATATCTAGATCCGGATTTTTATATATTTTTTTTATAAAAATTAAAGCAAAATTTTAGTTAAATTTGTAAAATCAATTTATAGTTTACATCTTTAAATTTATTTTCGAAAATAAAATAAAATTTATTAGTGTAGATTAATATAATTTATTTTTTACTTATTTTTATATATAAATGATATGGTATATATATATGAAAATATACTTTTAATATTTTAATATTTTATAACAAATCCAGATCCGGATATCTAAACTACAAATTCCACTATCCGGATCCGGATTTCAATCCTCCAAATATATGTTTTTCGGAACGGATCGGATAACAGATTCCGGATAATAGTTTCATCTCTAACATGAGATACATATATAGTAAAACATTAGGAGACATGCGTCAATGTTTGACACCCATTTTTATCACTTGCAACATCTCCACACAAAACAAATGCGTAAGTGACACACATACATCACTTTGGTTTAACATTTTTTTAGCTTTGTAGTAGTGGTGGGGAATAATATAACAGATATACAAAAAGTGAAAAGCGATTTTTTTTTACAAAATAGAAAGTGATTATAATTACAAATCAAAAACGAAGAAAAGCTCATCAATTTATTTTTGGGTTTCTTAGGAATAGCCATAATTTGGTCTCTTATACTCATCACACGCTCAATCATAGCCGTTGAGAACAAAAGTCAATGGCATCAGGATTTTCCCTTAATCTTTTTCTTCTTTCTTTGTTTTTATTTTCCCTTTCCAAAACTTTCCGTTTTTATTCTAACGGTGTCCAAAAGTGGTGAACTAAATCCAAAAGTAGGATTTTATGTTTTTCTGTCATTTAGAGGATGTATTGAAATTGAGTATTAGAATTGATTTGATTTTTGGTGAATTTTTAAAAGATTTTGGTCAATTAGAGAAGTTGTTGTGATTTTTTTTTTTGAAATTTTATGGATATCCACATAAACCATGTAATTCGAATCTTTATATTTTAAAAAAGGAAATTCATTAAAACACTTTAAAATCACTTAAAACTCGTTATTTAAAATATTTCCAATAAAAGGAAATTTGAATATACATTTTAAAATCACCATTTCAATAACACTGAATTTTTTAAGATTTTTTAAAGTTTTTGTTTGAATAACATGAAATTTAAGATTTTAATAAAAGTAGCTCTATAAATTGAAAAAGGATCTCTCGCGACGATGAAGAAGGCGATTCTATGCCTCTAGGGTTTCGCCGGCGGCGGATGGTCACGTTAACGGCGGTCACTGGAATTTTTGGGGATCCGGCGGCGGTATGAGGCGGTCAAGGGTTTCATGAGGGATCTGGTCATGGATTTCGCAAGATCCCGACGATTTCCTGGGTTCCAGAAAAGGCAGGTTCGATTATGATTGAAGATTGAGGGGGATCTACAAATTCTCGGTGGAATAGCTGCAGATCTGATCAAATCTCAGCGTATCTTTCTCTGGGCAAAAATCGTGGTGTGGTCATTAAGGCAAGCGAGTTTTAGAAAGCAGCTTCAGCTAGGTTTCAAGGTAAGGATCCAGAATATCTTTGTGATCATCGGGGATACTAGGTTTCATTACAGAGTATGGCTTAAGGAAGGTTTGGATTCAGTGCTTCTTTATTTGGAGAATCGAGGGGATCTCAAAGATTGTGTCTTCAAGGTCGTATATAAGAAGACAAAGGCTGTGAATTTTGAGTATCTCTTATCATTAGGGTTCTTACGGGTGGCTTGTTCAATTTTACTCTTTGGGTTGCGAAGTATTTTAGTGGCCTCCATCAGGGCTGTGTGTTTTAAGCAGCAAGGTTCTCCTACGATTTCAGAGGGTTTTCACGCAATGGCTCAGCTTACAGTCACCAAGGGAGCGCTTCGTACGGAGACAGTGAGGCTTTCTTCGGCGGGGATTGCTAGGCGTGTCCAACAGTTTTCTTTGACGTTGATCGGCCAGCTTATGAACCCAGAGATCCAAAGGATGGATAGTCTACTGGTAAATCTTTCAAAAATCTGGAAGTTAGAAGGGAAGGTGGAAGGGGGTGACCTCGGTAGTGGTAAGTTTCAATTTAATTTTCAGTTCGAACGGGATATTTTGGATGTTCTCAATTATGAACCATATCACTTTGACGGCTGGATGGTGTCTTTGGTGCGATGGGAACCAGTAGTAACACCTCTTTACCCCTCGGCAATCACCTTTTGGGTCAAGGTGGAGGATATTCCTTTACATTTGTGGGAAGAGGATACAATTACGGCTGTAGGTAAGGCTATTGGGAAGGTCAAAGCTGTGGATGCGGATGCTGCTAGTGTTCAGGTCACCATCGATGGTTTCAAGCCAGTGGTTTTCTCAACGGTGGTGCCTTTTGATCATGGCGAGGAGATCACGGTTAATCTTAAATATGACAAGCTCTCTGGTATTTGCAAACATTGTAACATGCTTACGCATGATACTGAGATGTGTCCGGAGCTTAGAGCCTCACGCATGACACATGACAGCTTATTAAATGCTGGTGGTGATGATCTGGTTAAGAGAGATGGCAACTCGCGAGAGGGATAGCCTTCTCGTAAGCAATCGGTTAAAAGGGCTCTAGATTGGGATAATGTGGATTGTATGGAGAGTGCTTCTCACGGCCGGGATGGGAGCTACACGGGTAGGCATGGAAAGAAAGAGACCTATGTAGAGAAACTTTTGAAACGGAGTGAGACAGAGGTTCATCATCGGGATCAGCGAGTGAAAGGCTATAAGAACGGCTCGTCTCGAGAAAACACTCAGGCATACCAACCTAAGAGCATAAGCTCCTCTTCCACAGCTGTGCACCATGGTAGTTGGCCAAGACCACTTTATTCTTTGGGAGAAAACCAACGAGGCAACCAGGTGGTCAATGTCACTTTCCAGGAACAGGCAGCTCCCCTTCCTGACCAAAGGAAAGCCGCTGCTCCCGTGACGGAAGAGACAGGCGGGTCGGGTGACGATCTGATGTCGGAGAGACAAGTGCAAAATGATGATCTCCTGGCCGAAGAGGGTGAACTGGTGGAAGAAGGACACTTGAGTAATGTAAGTGATGGTTTGGACCTGGTTTCTATGACAGCGGAAAATATGGGCAGTGAGATACCAGAGAGGAATGGACTGGGAATAAAGGCACCAACGGCTTTAGATTCTCTCCCAGAGACCGTAACGGAGGATTTACCAGGTGCTGGAAGTGTTAACGGCTCTTGTGAAGAAGGTACTATCTCTGGCACACTCCCTTCCACGGGTTTTGAGCAGATTGTTAAGGAATTAGGAGGTATTAATTTGAATAAACGGAATGATACTATACCTAATTATAGTAGGAGTCCTGCGAGGATACAGGGAGTAAATTTTAAAAAGTTGAACATGGTGATCTTGGTCTCGCCTCACAAAGGCAGAACCACAACTAGGCATAATACAAGGAAATCACATCTTCCTAATATGTTGAAATCTACTCGTGTAGGAACAAACAAGGATGGGACTGAGGCTAAAGGTGGCACGAAGGTTTTGATGCCTCCCACAAAAGCGAAGAAGGGAATGGTGGTTCCCCCGATTCCACCGGCTCAACCGTGAAGATTCTAAGTTGAAATTGTCAAGGCTTGGGAGGAGACTTGACACCTGATACTTTATGTGATCTTTCGAATAAGTTTCGGCCTGATATTGTATTTTTATCAGAGACCAAACAATCTATTATTAGTTTAAAAAAAATTCAATTGAATTTTGGTTTCAATAATTTGTACACGGTTGATCGGATAGGATATAGTGGTGGTTTGGCTCTTTTTTATAATAATGAAATAAATCTAGAATTTCTTTATTCAAGTAATCGCATAACTGATGTTTCTGCGTTGATTTACGATTATAAGGTTGCGATTTCCTTTGTGTATGGGGATCCGGTCGCGGCAAACCGGAATAAAGTATGGGATAAACTAATAGAAATCGGAGAGCAACGGTTTTCTCCATGGTTGATAATAGGCGATTTAAATGAATTATCTGGAAACCATGAGAAAAAGGGGGAAAAATGCGATCCGCAGCATCTTTTGTCCCTTTCAACCAAATGCTCCAACATTGTGGAATGATGGAGTTTCCATGTGCTGGCGATCAATTGTCTTGGAAAGGTACGCGGAGTAACCAGAGGGTCCGATGCAAGCTGGATAGAGCGGTCGGAAATGAGGATTGGCCCAATGCTTTTAAGTATTCTAAAGTGGAATATTTAGCGAGAATTGGATCTGATCATCGGCCAATACTTCTGAAGTTTAACTATAAAGTAGAGAAGTACTACGAAAATTTCAGGTTTGACAAAAGATGGATCGGAAAGGATGGTTTAGCTGAGGCCATACATCTGGTTGGCAGTGTACACGAAATTTTTGAACCCCGGTATTTGTGGACAAAATTCAAAATTGTCGCAATTCCATTTCTTGGTGGCGCAAGCATAACGTCCCACCGGGAAGAGAAAATATTAATATTCTAAAGGCCCAACTAGAAGAAACTCAAAATGATGATTTGGTACCCCATTATACTATAATAGAAATAAAAAAGAAACTTCAACAAGCCTATAAGGATGAGAAGATCTTTTGGAAACAAAAGAGCCGGAATTTGTGGTTAAAGGAGGGGGATCGGAATACGGAATTCTTTCATGCCTCAAAAAAATAGAGGAGGGCCCGGAACAAAATTTCGGGGTTATTCGATCCCGAAGGAGTTTGGGAGGAGTCGCCGGAAAGGATGGGTCATATAGCGGTTGAGTATTTCAATGATCTATTCATAACCACCGCGGTGAGTGATCTACCTCGGGCACTTGAGAATGTCCAACCGATTATTACGGACCAGATGAATCAAGTCTTGGTTAGGGACATAACGAAGGCGGAAGTGAGGTCTGCACTTTTTGCAATGCATCCGGAAAAAGCCCCAGGGCCGGATGGGATGACTGCGCTTTTTTTCCAACGCTATTGGGGTGTTCTCAAGGATGACTTGGTTAAGTTAGTAAAGGACTTTTTCCGGACAGGAAGTTTTGATGCACGACTGAATGCCACAAATATATGCTTAATCCCAAAAACGGAACAACCTAAACGGACGTCGGAATTGCGGCCAATTAGCCTTTGTAATGTGGGTTATATGTTTTATGTTTGCGGCTCCGGAGGTTGCTACCTTTGGTTATTTCAGAGACACAATCGGCCTTTGTGTCGGGAAGACTCATCACGGATAATATCCTTATTGCCCAGGAAATGTTTCACGGCTTATGCACTAATCAAAAATGTCGACATGACTTTATGGCCATTAAAACGGACATGAGTAAAGCCTATGACCGCATTGAATGGTCTTTTCTAGAGGCGGTTTTACAGAAGCTNATGGATTTCTTGGCTAATGTGGTGTGTTAGATCGGTATCTTACACAATTCTTTTTAATGGTAGACCAACAGAGGCTATTATCCCTCAGCGAGGTCTTTGGCAGGGGGATCCTCTGTCCCCGTATCTTTTCATCATATTTACAGAAGTTCTTATCGCAAATATTAAACGCAAGGAAAGGGATAAGGCCCT